>OZ005742.1:216908108-217058439 GCA_963930735.1 Dioctria linearis | reverse complement strand
AAGTTCGACCTCTGCGCTTGTATTGTTTTCTATATTATCTTCGATTGCATGAGCATCATATGGAAAACAAATTACATTCGCTCAAGTATCCCTATAACAGCATATAACATTAAAATAATTTTTCTGCCAAAATTTCAAATATCTCTTCGTCTTAAAAAAAAAAGAAGACCCCCAAAACAAAAGCATATGAAAGATAACAAAAATTTATGATATCTACCTAAACTCTAGATTAATTTCATAAGCCGTATGTAAACATGTACACACACACATAAGTATAATCGTACGCCCATGTCAATAATTAAAACATAATCTGTTTTAATACTACACATAGGCCATCATAAACAATTATGCGAAGTTCAGGTTTTGCTATAATTTTTTCTCGACTATCACCCGGCGTCTAATTGTAAAAAAAAAATCTGTTTCAAGACACAGACTTTTCCCCATGTAAAGATCTCATCATGCTGAAATTTCTGCAGTGGAAATTTCAAAAAATTTCAAAACACTTTTCATCTAGTTAAATGAAGCATAATAACAATTATGCAAAGTCGGATCTTTTTCCTTTGCCTCCTAGCACGCAAAATAACAATTATCCAAAATTTCAAATCTTGTCCCGCAAATTCGAAGAAAGATTTCCATTGCTAGTGAACATTGCTACGAGACAGAGCAGAAAATTATCACACTGGCATCATTTGAAAACAACAAACAAACAGATTATTTTTTTCAGACAAAAAAACATTGTTATAAAAAAAAATTAAAAAAGATAAAAGGAGTTCCATTCGCCAGACTCGAACCTTGAAACTGTGACGTGATACCGGATCAGCACTCAACGCAGCTCGGCTGTGCTGCCAACAAGAGCCCTGTTCATTACATGACAATTAAAGCCCTTCCAACACAAAGTGATAGCGAATAAGACAAACGTCAACCAAAGGAATGCGCTACTCTGACTCAGCTACCCAATCAATCGCAACAGACACCACGTACCTTTACGATTCTGATCGCCGAATCATTTAGGAAGGTAATAACAAGGTATAATTCCTTAGGTAAATAAAAACAAGTGAAAACGCTAGAATTGATCTAAGACCTACCTAGATACCCTAGATGAATGCCCGTATGAAATTTCGTATGGGTACCCATTTGAGCAATTTTGATTTTTGCAGTGGTTTTTCGCATATTTCTAGAACGGTTCGTCGGACAGAAAAAATGATTATAATCAATTTTATAGAATTTTATATTCTGAAGAAGTTTTTAGTACAATAAAAATGTCTTGGACTGATCGTTTTCACAGTATACATAAAAAACCTAATTTTTTATATGGCAACACCAAGAATGGGTTGCCTGATTTAGTCCATTTTTGTAACTTCAATTGATAGTACAATGAAAACACCACGTGCCAAATTTCAGCTCTCTACGGCGACTCTTTCTCAGGCAGTGTTCAAATATATAATGGAAAACGAAATTTTTGTATGGCAACCCCACGAAGGAGTTGCCCGATTTGTCTCATTTTCGAACTTAATTTTACTTTTTTTTCTCTAAGTGTACGCGTTCTCGAGTTATCGTGCGCACGGACGGACGGACATGCAAAAATCAAAATAACTTTTAATATTATGGATGGGTGTCCAATCCATTTTGCTCTACCATCATTATTTCGAGGTGTTACAAACGGACTGACAAACATAGTATACCCCTTTAGATTTCATCTAGGGTATAAAAAAGGGAAGACATCAAAGGTATGCTTTGCCTCTTCATTCTAAAATTAATTTATATTTTAAGGGCATTAATTTAAAACTACTTGAATGATTGAATTTTCAAATAAAATTCAACCTTTCAAGAAGGGGCAGTATGTTCAAACCAACATTAAATAGCCACCTGGAAGTAAAATAGTTTAAAAGATTCTAATTCCAAGTTTTTCTAATTATTGAAAAAAGGTTGGGAACGAAACGATATACACCTACCTACAAGCATATCGATAAGGCAGTTTTTAAAGGAGGTAACTATCAACACCTCATGGCTACATTCCACATAAACAAATCCGGGACACAATCCAATAAGAGGAAAGTAACTTGTCTTCGATAACAGAGCGCGAATCAAATGGACTTAGATTATGTAATCTGTACATTTAAATGAATCTTTAAAATAGCAAATTAGCAATATTGTAATAAGTATCTTATTGTATAATTATAATCCTAATAACTTTAGCTAGGCAAAATTAGGAACGGCAACAAAAAATGCTCAAATTTCCAGTTGCTTTGCACAGCTGCTAGGGTCAATATACTCCTCTGACCTATGCACAGCTGCTAAGATCAACGCACTTTTATGTTGCTACCTACGCACAGGTGCTAAGGTCAACGTACTTTGGTTACTATACGCAATGTAAAATAATTTGTTGGAGCCGTGCGCAATTCAGAGGCAACATAAGTCGCAGGCCAACTTGAGTTTCTGTCTTTTCGCATCCAGCTTTCATAGAGTGCGTAACATTTGGAATTCGACTTGGCTAGTGTAATAAAATATAATTATTAACTCAATAACTTTATCTTGGGTAGCGACTGAGATAAAGATATTTATTCTGGGTCTCGACTGGAATAAATCTTACTAACTCAAAAACTTTATCTTGGGTACCGTCTGAGGTAAAGTTATTTATTCTGGGTCTCGACTGGAATACATTCTACTAACATAACAATTTTAGCTTGGATACCGACTGAGATAAAGGTACATACTCTGGGTCTCGACTGGAATAGATTTTACTAACTCAATACCTTTATCTTGGGTAGCGACTGAGATAATCATAGTTATTCTGGGTAGCGACTAGAATAATACAGACTAACTCAAACCTTTATCTTGGGTCTCGACTGAGATAAAGATAGTTATTCCGGGTAGCGACTAGAATAACACCCACTTATATCAAACGCTTATCTTGGGTCTCGACTGAGATAAAGATAGTTATTCCGTGTAGCGACTAGTATAACACTCATTAAGCTCAAACCTTTATCTTGGGTATCGACTGAGATAAAGATATTTATTCTGTGTACCGACTGGAATAAACACGACTAATACAACTTTGCTTTGGGTCTCGACTGAAGTAAAGTATCTTGTTCCGCGGAACGGCTAGAACAAGAATTCTACTAACCAAATCACACCTATGCTTTGGGTCTCGACTGAAGTAAAGTATGTTGTTCCGGGGAACGACAAGAACAAGATAATCACTAACTATTTAATTACCAATCCCATAAAGTCGATTCCATATAGTTTTATATTCCTGAGTACATTTTTCTGATTTTTGATTATAATATTATTATTATTTTTTTATAGTTCATATTGATTATTATATTTATATATATATATATATATATATATATATATATAGTGCCATTGTTCAAAGTTGTCTCAGCTTTGACAGTATTGTGTTGAGATTAAAATTAGAAACATAAGGGAAACTAGTAAGTAAACGATTTTATTAAATCAATTGAAGTTTAGTTCTTAAGTGTCGTTATTGAAATAATAGATGTGAAATTGAATTCTGTTTGTTTAGTTCTAGTTTTAATTTTGAACATAAGTTTTATGTGTGCGTCCAATAAACCACTGACATTAAAAGTATTCCCGGCGTTCTTATTTACAATCCACATATTGTTTTTGAGTGTTCTCATTGGCCAGAACACCCACTATTTTCAACGAAGTAGAAGAACGGCTAAATCGCACATACCTGCCTAGAGAAACTTAACAGGAACCGGTAAATAAAATGATTACCACAAGGCAGTATCCTTTAGAAAATCTCACAGCCTTTACGGCACGAGTAAAACAAATGCTGGCACTCTGCAATGAAGCAGCCGAATCCAGGTACGGAACCACTGCAACACCAGCTGTTAAAACGCAGCTGGAAGATTTCGCGAAAAACGCACTAAAACCGGGAGTCAATAACCAATATATGTGTCAGTACCTGTTGACAATGCCAGATGAACTAGTACAAAGAGCCCTTGACATGGAACGTCTCCTTCAAAGTGCTCTGTTCCTGCAACCTGCAGGGCAATTTCAACAAAATGTGATACAAAATACAATACCCCATTCAATACGCGCAACAACACCAAATACCGCACAATTTAGCAAAATTATTTCATCAGCAAATCAGGCAGCAATTGGTTACCTTGAAGGAACCAATCTGCATGCCTGCGCGTTCTCAAATTATTGCGCCAGTCCCGTTAACAACTCAAGAAGAAATGCCCTGTTTATCCCAAGAGATAAGCGATGGACTCTTCTTGGCAAACAGTTTGCAGTCATCTGGAGAAGAATTAGTGCTGGTAAGTATCCTCAACGCTAACAGTCATCAAGTAGTCATACATACCATACGCTCATTCCCATACCAAACATAAAGACAATATCAAACACCACAAGAGACGGAACTGAGCGTCTAAAGCCTGCCAAAAAGGTGCATATAGCTCTTCCGTCCAAAATACCGAGGCATAAAGCATTTTAAACGGCCACATAAGAACGGTAGCGAGTCGTTAAGCCTATACTAAAGGTGCATATTACTCCACCGTTACGCAGCACAAAAAATTCTACATGGTCAAAGAGCAATAGCATCGACGCGCATGAGTATGTCACACAACCTATGGCAAAGACCACATAGGTGTTCCAAACTTAGCCGTCAACAAAACAGGAAGCAGATACCCTGCAACATACTAGCTTCAGCACAATAAAGCCTCAAAAGGAATCAAATAAGCCTCATCTACTTACAGCTCAAAAACTTAAAAGGAAGAGTAAGTGAAACGAACGCTCAGCCGACAAAACGGCAATACTACAGCATGTACGATATATACACCCGGACGACCCAAAACAATACCCGCGTATTTCTAGGCAAGAGAAAGAACTCAGCCTAGACCCTAATTTCTCCGCGGAAGAAAAAATTTCGATAGCAGAACTCTGCGAAGGGTATAACGATATCTTCTTCCTCAAACGTGACAAACTCGCCTATACAAATGCGATAACGCATAATATTCCATTGGTGCAAGATCAAGCACCAATCAATCAAAAAATGTACGGCATACCTGAAATACAGCGGAAAGTAACTAATGAGCAGCTAAAAGAAATGCTAGACAGCGGGATATTTCAGTCTAGTAAAAGCCCTTGGAATTCACCTCTACTAGTTGTCCACAAGAAAGCGGAACCGGACGATGAAAAAAGGTGGCGCGTCGCTGTCGACTTTCGTAAATTAAATGAAAAGACAATTGGAGACGCATTCCCGCTACCCCGAATCGAGGATATTCTAGACCAATTAGGTCACGCAAGAGTATTTCACCACACTCGATTTGGCCAACGGGTATCACCAAGTTCTTGTCGACAAAAAAGATCGACATAAACCATCTTTCAGCACAAGCTATGGGCACTACGAGTTCAAGCGTATGCCATTCGGGCTCAAGGAAGCCCCCGCACCAGTCGAACGCCTAATGAATTTCGTCTTAACAGGCCTACAAGGTCTCGAATGTTTTGTCTACCTAGATGACATTGTAATCTATGGTAAAAATTTAAATGACCACAACGAAAAGTTGAGAAAAGTCTTCGACAAATTGAGAGAGAACAACTTGAAACTGCAGCCAAGCCAGAGAAGTGCCAGTTTCTACGAAGAGAAGTTGTTTACCTAGGACATAAATGTTCTAGCGAAGGAGCCCTACCAGACCCAAGTAAGACGGCCTGCGTTCAAATATTTCCTGTTCCAAGAACAGTAAGGCAAGTTCAGTCATTTTTAGGACTTGCCAATTACTACAGGAAATTCATTCCAGATTTCTGCAAAATTGTACGTCCAATCACGAATTTACTCCGAAAGGATGTAAAATTCACTTGGACAGAGAAATGCCAGGAAGCATTTCAGAGCATAAAATATGCTTTAATTTCCCCACCACTTTTGATTTACCACGATTTTTCAAATTCTTTTAATCTTACTAAAGTAACAAGTAACGAGGCTCTAGGAGCTGTTCTTTCTGAAGGAGAAATCGGAAAGGACCAGCCCATTGCCTATGCAAGCCGCACATTAAACAAAGCCGAAAGAAATTACTCTACTATAAAGAAAGAGTTATTGGCTATTGCCTGGGCTACGAAGAATTTCAGGTGCTATATTCAAGGCTGGAAATTCACGGTCTATACTGACCATAAACCTCTCAAAGGTGTCTTCAATGTAAAAGACCCTACTTCCCGTTTGGTGAGATTCACCACAAATTATATTAATTCGATTCCAATATCGAATGCCAACCCGGGAAGTACAACACTAATGCCGATGCATCTCTCAAGCATTAAAGGAAGACATTTTAGGCTATACCTTAACGGTAAAAGCCCTAGTCCACCACACGATAGACTCAGATGTGGAGGAAGACGATTCCACAAATAATCAGAAGAAAAAGAAATCCGCTCATTGTTTCGTCGTGACTCGCGCTCAGAAGCAAAAGGCTGGCTATGTTAATAGAAAGACAACAAAAAATAGCACACCAGATAAACGATTTCCACCATGTGGCCGATGATTTAACTAGGAGGCAACTAAGACAAGAAATTATATGAAGCTTATTGCTTCAAATCATCGAAGTCGAATATCGACAACAAGCCCTCCTGGATATAATAATGGCTAGTAGAACCAATCATATTCATCCACTCCTGATGTCTCCAAAAAATCTGCTGGAGATATACCGCAAAACAACCTCGAATTGTCCGCATGACCAAAATTGCCTGTCTGTCCTATATCAGACAGCAGGAGCTCAGTCACTCCTTATGCAAAACAAATTGGTGGTGAGAATTACTCTCCCAATTTTTAATCTGCCAAAAATGAGGATACAACAGATTCAATGCTATCCTGTACCCAAGTCAGCAAATTATTCATTAATTCCAGACCCTGGTTATTCATTCATAAAAAATAGCGCAAAAGCTCAGAAATTTCTCTTATTGAAAGGCGAGGACAAAAAAACCTACAAGAAAGTCAAAAGTAATTTGCGTTGTGTATACACACATACACGCAAAGACAGTACCATCAAGCCTGGAAAATATATTTAGAAAATTTTCATAAGCTAACCATGCTTAAAAACTTGGTTGGCTTATCAGAAAAATACGCGAAGGAAACAGCGTCAGCAGTTCCTTCACATATTTTTCCCACAAATATTTCGCAAAAAAATTTCACGATAAAAAGGCGTGCAGCACAAATACATTACATGTATATGAGCGCCGGGATTTTCAAACGACGGGACGGTGGCTGATGTATATTAAAGGATAGGATTACATTTTTTTCAACCCACCGTCCATCGAAAAATATTCTGGACCTGTTTAATCAAGTCCGGAATGAATGAAAAATTTTCTCAGGGTAGCAATGCAAACTATGCATTTTCTACCCTGAACGATGGCTCTTGATCGCAATGAAAGTGATCAAAAGGGGAGTTCGTTTTTTAACTTAGAAGATAAAGGCTCGTAGGAGAATTTCGACGGGATAACGAAAAAAGTTTTGAGTGTTTAAAGTAAAAGTATATAATTGTAAGATATTCTGTCGTACTTGGTTTTTAAAAGAAAAAGTTATAAAGGAGAGCAAATTGATTGTGTTTAAAGAAAAGGTATTTAATTGTAAGAGTTTCGAGTCGTTTTGGATAAATAACACGAAAAGAAAAAGATAAAAAGAATAAAGTGAAAGTTTGTGTTCTCGATAAATTGGTGTGTTGAATTATTAACCGCCCTCACCACCAAACACGACCAAGTGTTGGGAGTACAAAGCGACTTGTCTTTCGCCCACAAGGTAAGAAAGTATTCAAAAGACATTTCCTTGGTGCATGGCATATAACATTGGGAAGAAAAACACGTATGTAGGCCGGCTGACCACACCTATAATCAAAGCGGCGACATCCAACGAATGTGCAATTAAATTATTATATAATCCTTTAAATGAAGTGCCCAAATGCTGGACCAGAGTACAAGCTCCCCAAAAGGACATGTTGATTAAATTAAACAAGCCAAATGAGTGGCTATTTTCATTTATCACCTCCAGTGTGCTACACATCACATGTCCAGATCACCTTGTGATCTCGAAACTGGAAGCACAAGGGATACTTGAGATAACGCAAGCATGTCATGTTCAAATAGGTGACAATGTGCTTAAATAGGAAGGTCAGAGTAAATATCCACTAAAAATTATTCAGCCGAATCAGTTTCCTGAGCTAAACCATTCGCTACTTAATGTAAAACTGTCCAAAATTTTACAAGAATCTCAAAACCACAGTCTGAGGCAAACTGAGATTTTAACGGGAGACGACTTTACGAGTCTATATATAAGGGCACCCATTCACTGGAAGAAATCCAAAGGGAAATCAACAAATACCAAGAGAAAATATCTAGTAGAAACTCCCATATTCTGTCCACAACCTCTGTATCATTTACGAGCCTACTAGTTCTGACCATAATTATCGTTGTGGTAGTAAAATATCTTAACCCTGTTGTCATCAAGATGAGACAACAGAGAAGTCAATCACAACGTAATCCCGAAATTTCATCAGAGGGAATTCCTTTAGAAGAACGACTTCCTGCTCCCCAAGCCAGTTTCAGGCAAACTAAAGAATAATTCTCTTCTTCTCAGGGAGAAAGATTGTTATATATCTAAAGCCATACCTGAAAAAGGGTAACAAAAAAAAATTATTTAAAAGATTTAATCCATATAAATTTTCAGTAAGCTAGTCATGCTTAAAAACATGATTAGCTTATCTACTCGATCAGTGAAGTAAATTGCATCAGCAATTTTCTTCACATTCCATGCATTAAAACAAAATTATTCCCATGGAAAATTTTGCCTTCAGCAATATGTGCCAGTAGAAATATTTACTTATAAAAAAAAATAAAGCAAAAGACAAATCGTACCTTCAGTACGATTTGACGTGAAAATTACAATATGTATGTACGAACGTACATATACATATCACAAAAAAAAAGTTTTCGCGATAATAATTGTGCGCCGCGAAAATACATTATAAGTATACGCGCGCCGCAATTTCAAACGACGGGACGGTGGCTGATGTTTATAAAAACATCATAAATATTACAGTGGAAAAAACTCTTTATGTAAACGAAAAAAAATTTATTTTATTTTTTTTGAAAAAAGAAATTTCATTGCAAAAAGAGGGAATTTCATATAAAATGTTTCGTTTGCATAAAGACTTTTTTCCACTCAATTCTCGAGCTGTAGACTCAGCAGCAAACTGAGTCAATTTCAATTGACTTATTTCGCTATGAATTTTCATAGCAAAACTCTCCATCATATTACAGTTTTCTTCAAGCGACTATGCATTTTCTACCCTGAACGAGGGCTCTTGATCGCGACGAAAGTGATCAAGGGCCGAGTTGGATTTTACATTTGATGAACGGTGGTTGGCGGTCGGATTTTGTGCATTTGAATTTTATAACGAGACCGAGTTGTGATTCAAATCTTGTACGCGGAGTCCACCTTAAAAAACAAGAGCGGGTGGATTTAAAAAAAACAAAATTGACAACGGTTGGCTCGGCGGGCTAATCGAGTAGAAAAAAAAAAATGAGTTGAATTAAAAGAATTTGTGTAATAATAATAAGAAGAAAAGGTTAAAACGTTTTGATAAAAAATCTTGGACGCGGTGAATGAAAGTATATAGATGTAAATCGGAAGTGCGCGGAAAGGAAGTTTAATTAAGAGATTTGTAATTTAAAAATTTGTAGATCAAAGAAAACAAAGAAAAATTGTAAATCTAGTGTCCATAAACTGAGGTAAAATCTATAAGAAATAAAAACAAAGTGTAACAAGGAAAATAGTGTTTGGATATAGTTCCTGCCAGTCCCAAAAAGGTACGTAACACATGCTTAAAAACATGATTAGAATAGTCGAAGAAATTTCATCAGTAATTTATTCACATTCTCGGCACAAAGTCCCACAAAACGACTTGGGAAAAACAGAAGTTTCAATTTCACCCAATTCGTTTTGCTCAAAAACTCTGTCACCCCGTCTCACTAAATAAATACAACTCAATAATTTCCTCTTAAGCAACTCTGCTGGCTGACAAGTAGTCAGCTGAAATTTGACTTGACCGGCTGCCGCTAGTTCATTGGTGAAGGGCTGGTTCGGTGTTAAGAACTTAAGGGCCCCACCCATTTTTTTATTTTTCCGGAGACAACTGAGCAACTCCGGTAGTATTATAAATAAGAATGCGAGATTTCCAAAACACTTAAAATTATTTAATGCAATTAGAAGATATTATGATATTCAAAGTAATAAAAGGTAGGCTATATCTAATATATTTTAACTCATTTTTCTTAATATTTCCGATATTTAGATTGCAAATATTTTAGGTACGTAAGTTGAAGGAGAACTAATGAAAGCGAAAATATACGAAATACATATATACATATATCTAAATATAATCAAAAATTTGAAAGGCATGCAAGTACCGCTATATGTATATAGTTTGATATATATATATATATGTATTTGAATATAATCAAATATTTGAAAGGCATGCAAGTACTGCTACATGTATATATGTCTTAAATGCAGGTAATATAAAGATACAAAAGCCAAACACATGTGATAAAAGAAACATTCACATCAGCGAAAAACAAAGAAGAGCAAAATTAATTAAACACGAGCGGAAGGCTCAAGATGAAGCAAAATTACTAGTAGTTATTAGCTATGTACATTAGGGTGGAGCGAAAAACACATTTTTTTAATTTCATGCCTATATGCGGAATAGTTGCCTTTGCTTAAATGTAATTATTATGCAAATCGCATTTAAATCGTATTTGTCATTTGGCTGCCAAAACGACCTTGTTTTTTAGCTTTGTACTATAAATAGCCACAAAACTTATATAGTTTTTTAAGTAAATGCACATAATATTTAGGCTGATTCGAGCTCTTACTACATTAATTTTTTTCTTCGGAAATAATCGTCTAGAGCCATGCCTTGGCAACAAGCGGACGGGGTTGTTGCAGGGCAAGGTGCTTCAGTTTAGCAGTTGCAGTGGGCGCGTTTAGGCGGAGACCAAACCAGTTTTCGCACATTAGTTTGGTATGAATAAGGTTTCGGTTTATGCGGCCCAGTAGCGTAACCTCAAATTGAAAAGGCAACAACTGTCAACAACCAGGATGGATCTCGAAAAGTTTTTGAAATTTTATTTAATTAAACGCGTTAAATTGAGGAATCGAAAAAAAAGATATTTCTCAAATGTCTAAGGTGAGAAATTCTAATACATTTATTCTGTATGCCTTATTGACTCATAGATATTTTTATTTCAGTGAAATAAGAAAAAAAAATCATAAAGATATATATGCTGCATCAAGTATGCTACAAAAAATAATTTTTTCAAGACAACCTTTTGGCAGATCGTGTGAGACATTCAGTAGGGATGATACACAGTGGACATTTATTATGCTCCAAAAGTATTCAGAAGATGAGTGGATGTCTGACTTTCGGGTTTCCAAAGCGACTTTCGTAAGCCTTTGTGATATGTTGCGTTCATATTTAGAGCCCAAACCAAATTTCATCAATGTTAACCCTAAATCCGCGTCAGTAGAAAAGCAAGTAGCAATAGCTCTATTTAAATTAGCTTCATGCGCCGAATATCGAGTAATTGGAGAAGTGTTCGGGTACCACAAATCGACCGTGACGAAAATTCTGTATAAGGTAGTAAATGCAAGTGTTTCATATATTATGCCAAAAAAAGGAGAAGCATAAGAGATTAGTTCATATTTCAAGGCTAAATTCGGTCTTCCCCAAATTACTGGTTGCATTGATGGCACACATGTATCAATTATTCCACCTTCAAATGGCAGAAAAGATTTCGTTAATCGAAAGGGAGGGGAGTCCATTATGTTGCAGGCCGTAGTCGATCATAGGACTTGGTAGGCTTTGTTTTATAAATATATTATATATTTTAATTTATGTTAGCAATTTCCGTGACATATCATGTGAATATCCTGGTAGTGTCTATGACGCCTCAGTTTTTAAAGGTTCTAGGCTATACTGCAACCATGACATGCTTATACCAAAGGTATTTTCAATAACTATTTACTGAATTAATACACTTTCATTATTGTTTTTGGGAATACAAAGATATTGCAGGGAAGGAAATAAGCTTTTATATTATTGGAGATTCAGCATATCCGTTATTGCCGTTGCTAATGAAGGATTATGTTGGCCGAAACTTACCATCAGATGAAGAAAACTTCAACGTCTGCTTAAATAAAGCCAGAGTTAAGGTTGAAATAGCGTTTGGTCACCTCAAAAATCGTTGGAGAATATTAGCCAAAAAATGCGATATTGATTATTCTTTCATGCCTCAAATCGTTGCCGCATGCTGTACACTTCACAATGTAATTAAATATTCTGAAGAAAATACATGCAATGAAAGAAATGAAGAACTAGCCTGCGATGACCAACCTGAAAGAGAGCAAATATTTGTAGAACGTGCTACCCCATTGGCGATCGAAATTCGTGACCATTTAAAGTAATACCTAAAGATAAGTCACCTTTCTCTGTGACTTATCTTTAGGTCACGGAGAAAGGTAGAATTATCAATAAAAGATCTTAAGAAAAAAAAATAAAAATGTATTTAAAACAAAATTTTTTTTTTCTTATATCACAAAATATTCCATTTTTCACTTTGGCAGTATAGGTATATAGAAATTAACAAAAATATCCTTTTAATTTTTGTGGCGGCTACTGTAACATGTATGAGCTATTCGTTTGAATTGTAGTAATAGTATTGTGGTTCACCAACTTCTCGTTGGATTACATTCGACAATAAATTTTGTAGAAATTCTTGCTCTTGATTTTGCATTCGCTCTTCAAAGGCCTGCTGCTGTTGTATTAATTCTTCTTGCTCCTGCATATATTTTTCTTGAAGATTAGACTGCACAGTACCCCAAACCTCAACAGCGTTTTCCAAGGCTTTCGCATAAGAATCCGACCTTAAATTAACAAATTTTTATTTGATGGAGTAAAACATAAATTGCTCGAATTTTCACGTACCACCGCGACGTTTTGTTTCCGGTGTCAAAGCATTACGTTGGCCCTCTTCTAAATTAGACTCATTTGTTACATCATCTGAAAATAATAATACTATTTTAGAGAGCAAATCTTATGATAATATATATAGGTACTTTACGAGGATTTCGCAATAGCTGATCAGCTTTAAATTTCTAAAAATACGCTAATTTCGCTGATCCTACAATATGAAGAAACAAATGAAAGTAGGTCAGTGGGAAAGTATGAAAGAACTGAAGGCGAGTGTTTGAATACGAGTGATTGAAGACGGACGAAAAAAGGTACATCGGACAAGTGATAAAACGGAGAGTAATTAATTTGAGATCGTAAAGCAAGTAACGCGAATAGATCAAATAAGTGCATAAAGTTATAGAAAATATTATTGAATAAAACAAATAAGTGTAAAAAGTTTAAAATAATATCAACAAATAAATCAGTTGATAAATACACGTATAAAAAATTGAAAACTTTCCGGTTGTTTTTGATAATACCATTCCCATTCTAAAAGAAACAGACCTACCTCTACAAATTGGCGCTGCCGGTAGGATGGGAAAGTGAAAAAATTAATATTTTATAAATGTGTCCTTACCAAGGGAACTTAAAAAAGTAAATTAATAAAAAAGAAAGAAAAAGAAAAAACAAAACAGAACAATACAGTGCAACTTATATATTTATACATATATATAAAAAAAACAGCAATAACAAAGGATGTGAAAGTGGAAAAAATTGGAGAAACAAGACACCAGATCAAACCATCGTCTGTAAGTCAGCCAATTTTGTAAATATATACATGTAGGATTTTATGTGTCATTTAAGTTAATTAAAAGAAAAACCCTTACCTTAGTTTATTTGGTAGGAATAGATTATTAAACCGAAGTAAAGTTCCACTCAACTAACTTTCGTACTTCATGAAAACAAAACACAGCCGGCGGCAAGGCAAAGACGTCGTCAAAATCATTTTTATCTTCGTTCCGATATTTAAAGTACGTTCTACACTCGGTCATCCTGCACTACTGGTTACTTCGTCTTAAGAACATCTTATAAAATTCGTCTTGGTCATCTTCTGTGTCTTCTATAATTCGTCTTTTTTGATTGGTCTTCTTTTATTCGTCTTCTATAATTCGTCTTTTTTGATTCGTCTTCTTTTATTCGTCTCTTTGATTCGTCTTATTTTGATTCGTCTTCTATAATTCGTCTTCTTTGATTCATCTTCTTTTGATTCTTGACATGGGTTTGGATAAGGATGATTTATCTAACGGAAAATGAATGATATATGTATTGGAGGGTAGGACGGAAAATGGAAATTAAGTAGGGATATTATTCTTATGCGTCTTTAATAATGTTTTCGATTTGTCGTGGCTGGAGTCACATCATCTTGGGTCTCACTTTCGTCATCGATGGATTTACAATCAATGTTGGTTACCTGTTAGAAACATATAGTCAGCACTCGAATTAGATACGTTGGGACCTTCGTGTTGTCCAATCTTTTGCACATTTTAGCGATCGTGTTGGCCTATACAAACAATTTTGTACGGGCCAAGGAACTTAGCTGCTATTTTCAAAGTACGAGGCCTCAATATTGTTTAGGACTGGTGCACCCGTCATGATATGACAGTGAACCCTACAAAGTGCAGCTTGGTGCTCTTCTCCAGAAGACGTAAGCTGGGGTGCTTTGTTCTTCCAAAGCTTTTTGGACACACTCTGCAACTCCCTCCTCATGTCAAGCACCTTGGAGTCTCCCTTGACTCGAAGCTGACATGGGGAATGCATGTAGAGGAAAAAGTTAATGCGGCTATGTGGGTATTCGCTCAATACAGGAGAACCTTTGGCTGCACATGGGGCATAAGACTGAGGGCTGTGGACTGGATGTACACCTCCATCGTCAGACACATGCTCACATATGCCTCCTGTGTATGGTGGCCGAGAACGCTTGTGGGGACTGCGATCCGGAAACTGTGGGGCCTGCAAAGGCTTGCCTGCTTGGGAATTACGGGCTCCATGCGATCTCCAACTACTGCGGCTCTTGAGGTCTTGCTCAATTTTTCACCCCTGGATCTTGTCATTCAGGCAGAGCCCAAAGGGCTGTGTGCAGATTGCGCTTATGGGGATGTTGGGAGTGCGGCTGTACTGGCTCTTCTCATTGCTCTATTTCTAATCGGCTGGACTTGAAAAACCCTCTGGCCGGTATGCCACGGGATGCGATGGTACCAGCGCTTCGTTTTGGGCGTCGCTTCTTTGTTAGCTTTCCTGCAAGGGAATCGTGGACTGAGGGAGGTGCCTTACCGTGCCTTCCCCGGTCTCCTTTTAAAACCTTCAGCGACACTAATGAGGGGCTGGGGCAGGTGTCTACTTTCCTAAGCCTGATTTTGAAATGGAGTACTCACTTGCAAAACACACCACTGTCTTCCAGGCTGAAGTCTTTGCCATCTCAGTGGCAGCGAAGTTAGCCCTGGATATGCAAATAAGGGGGGAGATATCGCTATCCTTTCGAATAGTCAGGCAGCCTTGATGGCTATGAATTGCCCTCGGATAACGTTTAAGTTACTGGGGGACTGCCGGTTGTCAGTGGATAAGTTGGGTTTTCACAACAATGTGTCCCTCCGAACCCACAGGTGGTCACATGTGGATCATGGAAAATGAAAGGGCTGATCTTTTAGCTGAGGCTGGCTCCGATTCTCCGTTCCTCGGACCGGAGCCCGCCGTAGCCGTTGCCACCTCGAATGGCGGGTCTCTCATTAGGGTGGATGTTCATAGGAAACATCAGCAGAGATGGGAGAACCTGAGTGCTTGTAGGTGTACAAAGCTGTTTCTTGATGGACCCAATGGGGGTATCTCCGTTTTTCTCATGGGGCTCGGAAGGAAACAATGTAGAACCGTGCTTGGCATCATCACTGGCCACAGCTCACTTCACGCTCATCTAAGAAGGATGGGAGTTGTTGATAGCCCTGAGTGTCTGCCTGCATGGAGGGAGAGCCTGGGACAACCGAACACTTTTTGTGTGAGCGTCCGGCCTTCGCCCGGAGCAGACTGGATACTATAGGGTCTCCCCTTCTATCTGTGGATGAGCTGAGAAACCTTTCTCATAAAGACTTGTTGCGCTTCATTAAGAGGACAGGAAGGTTTTGGTGAATGGGATGGGAGTTGTGGATAGCCCTGAGTGTCTGTCCTGCATGGAGGGAGAGCCTGAGACAACAGAAAACTTTTCGTGTGAGTGTCCTGCCTTCGCCCGGAGCCAACTAGATACTCTAGGGTCTACCCTTCTATCTGTGGATGAGCTGAAAAACCTTTCTCACCAAGACTTGTTGCGCTGCATTGAGAGGACAGGAAGGTTTCGGTGAATGGGATTCAGAATAGCACGATGGGCCGCTGTGGCCTCCGTGATTGCGTTGGGTATCTCCTGTTCCACCTGATTTCGTAAAAAAAAATCCCAAATACTCAATAGTGTTGCAAAGGAACTGACACTTTTCCATTTTATTTTGAATCGGTTTTCCTGAGCTATTTTTAGTACCATTCGAAGTCATTCGATGCATTCCTCTATTGTGTCAGCTAAAATGACGATATCGTCCAGATAAGTTAAAATGACACCATCCTGTAGTAGATCTGTGAAAACACGTTTCACGAATTTTTGAAACACGGCCGGAGATGTGCATAACCCAAAGGGAACTTTTAGTGGTATTCCTTATGTCGTATCTTGATCAGATGTAAGTAAGTGATACTTCGGGTGAGTTGAAACCAGCAGGTCTCTCTACAGGATGCCTGTAAAGACCGGTAGTAGTTGGCGTAGAACAGTAGTTCGGTTTGACTACCCTGGATATCTTGAGGAAGTCGTATACCGTTGGATGAGAGCAACAATACAGTTCTCAGTACAACCACAGGATAATGTAATATAATGTCGATAATTTCGATTTAGATCAGCCTTCTGCAAAGTGAATAATAGCGTTTGAACAGAACATAAATGACCAGTTGACCCTATGTCAAACTGGTCAAACCTTGACAGACCATTTCTGTCGTTACTGACATATTTCGTCGGCAACCAATATGTCTCCTCAGTTAATAGCTAGTCGAGGTGTAGCTGATGAGGACAGTTGGAGCACCTAGCCAAGCTAGGCCGTCAAATTCTATCGGTGGGTAGGTTGTCTCAACCGTGCTATACAGCTGAGAGGCGCGAGTTTATAGGTTTTGAGCTATAACCTTCTTTAGTTAGCAGCATCCAGTCGAAGTGGCATTCTTCACAATCAAAAGTAACACTTGCAACAACGGTAACTTCAGTGTTCTTGAAAGTACACTCTGGATGGGCCGTTCTGAAAGGAATATCCTAAAAAATAAAGGAAAGAAAGATAATAGCATTGATGCCAGGGGAATGGCCATAAACATTAGCCTTGAGCGAAATACAGTCCAATTAAATCCACTGGTGTTATGGATTCGTATCTGTCCTTTACTAAAGTTTCCTTCGTGAGAATTAATTTAAAATGTTATAATCTCTTATAGCGACAAAAAGTAACTTCTCTGAACAACAATTCAGACATGAAAGAATTTTCTTATCCAATAAATTAACTTCTATTGTCATCGTCGCCTACCTAGCTAAGACTTTCCAAATCCAACAAAGTATTGCTAGCTGAGAACATAACGAAATAAATTATGTGATTTACACAGTGGCTGGTCAAACGTTCAGAAAGGAAATGTTGACGAACACAGACGCGTCGCCTTAAACTCTCAAAAATTCGTAATGTTCGGTTTGCGTCACGAAAGCTGTATAATGTCTGGACTCTTCAGTAACTTTCACATGTAGGAAGCCATTTTTCAAGTCCAGAGTGCTGAATATTTTAGTGATTTGTAATCTATCTACTTGTTCTTCTATGTTCGGAAGTAGGTACCTGTCCTTAACAATTTCCTTATTCAGCTTTCTAAAATCGATGCACAACCTCTTAGAACCATCTTTCTTGTTTGCAAGCACTACTGGGCTTGCGTAATCTGAACAACTTGGTCGAATAATCTTCTTGTCTAACCACTGAGAAATTTGGTCATCAACTAATTTTGTCTCTAAGGATGAGAGACGTCGCGGTGTTTGAGCGATGGGTGTATCATCCTCCACAATTATTTTCATCTCAACTGTCGACACTACATCTTTTTTTGGCTGATAGTTTTCAATGATCTCTTCTATCGCGTTTCTGTACAAAGGATTTCCCAAATTGTTAATTCCTCAGGCAATGCTGTTGCGTTATAGCATGATGCAAGTTTCTCGCCCATTCGTGTGACCTGGATATTTCCATTTGTAATGGAAATGTTTACGTGAATCAGAACATCTGTCTCTATGATCATTACAGCTTCCATACACTCTTGTGTATCTTGACCGCATAGCTTTCATCATCTAATTTTATCATGCTGTGAAAATATCCTAATGTTGCTATTGATTTGTCCGACAATCCTTTAATGGTTATTGGTGGGCCGTTAAGACTGGGTGAACCTATCCGTTTGTATTCATCGGCGCGCATTGCAGTGAATCACTGCTTGTATCGATAAGTGCATTTACAAAATGATTATTCTAGATTATGCTAGATGAGAGTGCAAAATATTACGATTTGCCCTTAGGACAAGCGGGTGCCTTATGTGCAAACTCGAAGCACTTAAAACACTTTAGACCTTTCTTCTTGTTTTCACAGTTAACACTCTTATGTTCATTATTGCCGCAGTTGTAGCATGATATGGCTTTGCTCTTAATTGGGTTATGTTGAAGTTTTACAACAACCGTATCCATTCGAGCTTTATATTCGCAATAGCTTTCCAGTTTCATTTTAAATTCTTTTATGCTGTGTGCACCATATAGCAAAATCTTGTTATGCTGAGAATCTTTTATTCCATCCACAACATATTTAATTAATGTAATATCGTCTATTTTTCCCTTTGCTGCCAACTCTCTCATCTTAGGCAAATATTCCTGTACGCTCTCGTCTTTTGGGAAAGAATTATAATAGTGCCTAAAAGTATGCAATTATACGTTCAATATCTTGTTTGTAGTTTTTACGGCTGATGTAATAATTGTGAAATTGCACTGAAATGTTTAATTTTCCACCACTTATCAACTGTTCGCTAACACTGCAATTTTAACACTTCACAACTTAACTTGAATATTCTCCTCCCCGTAGAAAATGAGACATTAGTGGATTTTGATGAAATGCTTCGTCCATCAATTTTGTGTATGGTTAAGCCCCCAATTGTAGGATTTTATGTGTCATTTAAGTTAATGAAAAGAACAACCCTTACCTTATATGTTGTTTATTTGGTAGAAATAGATTATTAAATACGAGTAAACTTGCACCCAACTAACTTTCTTATTTCATGAAAAAAAAAATACAGCCTGCGGCAAGGCAAAGATGTTGTCGAATGATTATATCTTCTTCTTGTTCTGTCAAAATCTTTGTTATCTTCTAACTTGCGGGTTCGTTCCGATATCTAAAGTACGTTCTACATACATACATATATGTACCGATTATTTCATTCACATAATATTCTAAGGTAGAAAAGAAAAACAAATTAGCTCTATATGTATATATGTGCGTAAGGACTTAAATAAAATCGGATGTCTCTGTAATTATCGTGAAAAAAAAATTTTTAAGAAAACTCAACTTACTTAATTCGTAATACGAGACGACAATAATTATCGTGTAAAAAAAAGATCAATTAATACTAATTCCACTCACGTTTTTTCACATTTCGTAATATGAAAAAACAAGATAATCACGGTTCTGTAGAGCACATATAAATGTCTTTTGCTTATTTTTTTCCCAGATCTAGCCCGAACTCCTGGTAGCCGCACTCGACGATCAGTCTCCTTCAATTGCCACTACAGCATATTACTCGCACTAAAGAATACGAGCATCTTTGTGAACGAATAAATTCACTTTCTTTACATAATCTAAGTTCCCCTGAACTTACAAGAGAAAGTGTTGAAATCCCTGCTTCAGAAATTGCAGTCTTTCAAGAAGCAACAAGCTTAATTCCAAATTCGTTTCAAAACAAACATCCCAAACTAGATTTAGCGATTGCAAGTTAAGAAGTGGTGTCGTTTACAAGCGCAGTCGTCTTAACTCATATCCCATAGAAAAAACTCCCATAAGTGGCATAGTCAAAGAAGCAACAATATTAGCATACTCCGGTTCAAGAAATTCTGATAGAAGTACAATGATAGCACTGGAGCGAGTAAGTTAGCTCGTCAAAAACGTCGTCCCCATTTGCTACGGTGACAGATGAAATAATCTCGCAAATGATCTGCAAATATTTTTAGATTGCTGTAAGCAGGTACATGATGCTTTACCTACAAATGAAGAGAAGGGCATTCTGATACCGTTATTGAAAACAGAGTTGAGAGGGGAAGCCTACGACTTAGTAAAACACCTAAAAATAAAAAAATCACTGAATTTGAGTCGCTTTAATTAAATTCATTCACCACAAAATGCGTTCGGAACTAAACTGAGTAAGCTTTTGGTGGAATGCAAAAGAGCTATTAATAACAAGTATCCCGAAAATAATCAGGCATTAATAGATGAAATTGAGGAGGAAGCTTGTTATGTTTTTAAGACAGGCAAAAATTCTGTATCTGCTTGACAAGTACGTTCCTCTTCAGTCGAGAAGACGTGCTGCAAATCGTTGTCCATGGTTTTCCTCCGCGATAAGAAATTTAATTATAGATCGCGATTTCCTGCATCACTGGTACAAAATGACTAAAACACAGAGCAGCTTACTGGCATTCAAACGGGTTCGAAATCTAGTTAATAGGAAAGTTCGAGATGCTAAGCGAGCATTTATGCTGACAAATTGGACACTACTGTCCCTTCGAAGGAACTCTGGCATACACTTCGTAGTCTCGAAGTAACCAGCAATAAAAATTTGGTCTGCGAACTAAATCCTGATGACCTTAATAAATACTTTGTATCGCATAGTAGGAACGTTAATATCATATCTTCGTGCGCGGATATGGTGCGCCCTTTGACACGCCCTGCTGACTCTGGATTTAGCTTCCATTGTATTGATGCGAATGAAGCAATCAACACAATTAACTCTACTCGCTCAGAGACAATAGGCCCAGATAACTTACCACCCCGCTTTGTTAAGCTGCTGTTACCCTTCATAATTACACCTACCCTACACATTGTGAATGCCTGTCTAACTTGCAGTGAATTTCCCTCACTTTGGAAGGAAGCTGTAATGGTTCCCATTGCTAAAAACTCCTCGGAAAAGGAGTCAGGTGACTTCAGACCAATTAGCATATTATGGTTCCTTGCTAAGGTGCTGGAAAAAATCATGGCTAAACGAATACAACAGTATCTATTTCAACATAACCTTCTCAGTCAATGGCAGTCTGGCTTCCGCGCTGGTCATAGATGTGAGACACCTCTATTAAAAATAACGACTGATATTAGAACAGCCCTTGACAATGATCATCTCGTGTTCTTAGTTCTTTTAGATTTCTCCAAAGCATTCGACACCGTGGACCTTTCTAAGCCTCTTGCTAAACTTGTTGTACTTTTTGATTTTAGTTCTCCTGCTGCCAAACTTATTGATAGCTTCTTAACTAATCGTGGCCAGTGGGTCAATGTCGAGAATTAGTGTGAGATGTGGCGTTCCTCAGGGATCTATTTTGGGTCCTCTCATGTTTAATTTGTTCATCAACGATTTACTAACTGTTGTTTTACACGGCAAAGTTCATACATATGCTGATGATGTCCAGCTATATCTTAGTCGTCTCATTGGCTTGGTTGAAGATTGCGTTAGCAGGGTGAGTGAGGATTTGGAGCGAATTCACGAGTGGTCTGTGGTCAATGGCCTCTCATTGAACCCCACCAAGTCGGTGGCCTTATCCTTGCACAGACACACTATCGACCCCTCACACCTACCCCATATTTTTCTGGATGGCTCTCAAATTTCGTTTGTTTGTCGCGTAAAAAATTTAGGCTTATTCTTAAATTCTAGAATGACTTGTTGTGACCATGTAAAAGCGATAATTAGCAAAGTGTACGGAGCTCTTAGACGGCTGTGGTTGTACGACAATATTCTCTCAACTACTACACGCATAAGTCTGGTGAAGTCTTTGTTATTACCACATTTTTCATTTGGATCTTTGATATTCGCTAGACTAAATGCCACCTGCAAGCGGAAATGGAAGTAGCTTTCAATGGTTGCACTAGGTTTTCATTTGGTTTGCGGTGATTTGACCACATTACGCCATTTAGGAACAAAATCATTGATTGTTCTCTGGACATTTACTTACTGCGTAAACCATTACTATTACTCCATAAAATACTATACAGTGGCGTACATTCATACCTGTTCGGCTTTATTAATTTTATGCGTAGTGAAAGACATTTGAATCTAGTTTTACCTCGCTTTAAACACTTAGTACTTGATGGTTCTTACTTTGTCCACATAACTCGTGTTGGAATACACTTTCACCTGAGATTCAGCGTATAAGATCGGTAGCATCTTTAAGGGGTTTGATCAGTGATTTTCTGCGTCCACCTTAATGATTCTGCACACTCACGGACTTGGGATATTTTTCTTTTCTTCTTTGTTTAGCTTTAGTTTTTGATTAACTAGATTAATTTTGAACTTTCTTTTTAATAATCTCTGATTGTCTTTTTTTCTTATTATTATTTTTATTTCATTGTATTTTTTTTTATTTTTCCTTCACTTATAGTAATTTCATGTTTTTTATATTGCTTTTCTCTATTTATAGAATTATAGCTTGACTTGTTTAATGTACTTAAGTAAAGACTTTTGCCTCATTGTACTTATTTTGAAATAAATAATTGTAATTCTATTGTAACTGTATCCTCAGCCCCATAATAAGACAAAGCTTGCTAGGTAATGCGGATAAACGTCTTGAGGAGCTAATCAAAATTGCCCAAAGAATTGAAAAGACTGAAGATCGACAAGTTCAGAGTCGACAAATTAGTTTTAGTAGCCAGACTTCTCCTATTACCTCCCCAAATACATTGAGTGAAACAGAAATCAGAGAACTTAAAGATCTCTTGCGTGATACCGTGCTCAGTCACAATCCACAACAACCACACTTATGCCTTCAAAAAGTCAGTGCTCATCTTATCCTTCCACACTCATCCCTTCACGACCAGAACCACACAATGATATAAGAATTGTGGACGTTAAGAGAAATCTGTCTACCCCTCAAGAAAACGCACAAGCTTTTCCAGGAGCTCACATCACCCAAACGTCAGCAGACCGTATCAATAGAATGTCGAAGCTATGGTCATATTTGCCAAAACTGCTCAGTAACAAAAGAAAGGTAAACCCAGGTAAATGCAAACCCTATACCAGTAAAATGTGATTGGTGTGAAAGGCTCTATCATACTATAGCAGAGTGTCGAGCAAAAAAATCTTGGGAACAAAAGCAGAACCAAATAAACCACAATAATTCGGGAAACTAAAGGGGGCTAGCCTACTGCGCCCTATGGCTAACCCTTCTACAGATGGGTGCAATAAATTTAAGAACAATCAACTTATTCTTAATACTCCCACCTGTACTACCATTCCCTTGCAAAATAATGCAAAAACTAAGAATGAAGCAGTATTCGAACTACCGTTAAATATTTCAAAAACAGGCACCGTTAAACTTTTTGTCGATACGGGAGCTGAAGTAA
Organism: Dioctria linearis; assembly: GCA_963930735.1. Classification (NCBI taxonomy): domain Eukaryota; kingdom Metazoa; phylum Arthropoda; class Insecta; order Diptera; family Asilidae; genus Dioctria; species Dioctria linearis. The sequence continues at coordinate 217,034,777 of OZ005742.1, read as the reverse complement.
GTATTTAAAAAAAAGACAGCTTGAGCTGTAATACTGCCATAAATTCTCAAAAAAACATCACCTCTCAGGATTATATGGCGAATTTTTGTTATAGGTGAAGGTCTAAAATGTGAGTCTAATATCTGTACTGCTAACAGCTCTGTTCCTTTCGATGGTATATTAGGCCGTAACTTTCTATGGCGAAATGCAAATATTCTCACAACTGAAGGCATTTTACACTTCCCGTACAATGATAGCAACCCAATCGCCCTAAGAATCCCTGTTTTAAATAAAACAGTAGCGAAAACATTAGATCATAAGCATAAACCTAATGCAAAATATTCACTATCACCTGATCCTAATGCAATAATTACTAGTACACACTACACCAACCATAGTAAACGAAAGCAATCAAATATAATTTCCAATTCCTTAACCTCAAGCAAATCTAAAGAAACAAACATAAACTCTGATTATCTCCATGACACTGCGACGCGGATTCCACCGCGATCAGAAATGGTATTAGAAATACCAGCAGATAACTGTGTATGCGAAATATCTTGTTTCTCACAAGAGGTTTTACCCGGCGTTCGCACAGCCAATACTTCCATATAGCTACAAAATGGAAAGATAAGGTTAAGTGTAATAAAAACGCATGACAGCGAAATTGCACTACCTCATTTTGAACTAAAGTTCGAATCTTTACAAAACTTCATTACTTTTAAACTGGAGAAGACACAGATAAACCAGTTAAATGTTTCCACGAAAAATCGTCTCGATAAACTATAAACGGAAATAAATACTGATCTAACGCATAATATCGAAGAGCGGGAAGCGATAAAAAATTTATGTAAAGAGTATAATGATTTATTTTATTTAGAAGGTGACCCGTTACCTTACTCCACTGCCGCATGTCACACTATTCCTGTAAAATCCGACCAAGCACCAATAAACCAAAGGCCTTACCGTTTACCTGACATTCATAAGAACGAAATCGATAAACAAATAGACAAAATGATGAAAGATAACATTATTATTCCAAGCAACATGGAACTCACCATTATCAGTAGTCCCAAAGAAACCTGGCCGAGATGGTAAAAAACGTTGGAGACTCGTCATAGATTTCCGAAAACTTAATCAACAAACAATCGCAGATGCATTCCCTTTAGAAAGAATAGACGATATTTTAGACCAACTAGGAAGTTCCCATTATTTTTCAACCTGGGATTTAGCGAGCGGTTACCATCAAATATTAATGGACCTTTCCGACCGTAAAAAAGTGCTTTTAGCACGTCATATGGTCATTATGAAATCCTTCGCATGCCTTTCGGTTTAAAAACGGATCCAGAGACTTTCCAACGCGCAACGAATCATGTACTAACCGGCTACTAACGGAAAAAACCTGGAAGACCATATGAAAAAATTAAACGAAGTATATGATAGACTCAGAGAATATAATTTATGACTTCAACCTAATAAATGCCACTTTCTTAGGAAAGAAGTAGTATACTTAGGCCCCAAATGTACATAACCACTACCATCGCTCCTCATACAGACAAAATCAAATGTGTTTAAGAATTTGCCATACCCAGAACAATTAAACAACTGCAAAGTGTTTTAAGTTTAGCTAATTACTACAGAAAGTTTATAGCAAATTTCTCTAACATCGCAGAGCAATTGAAAAAAATGTTGCGCGGAAAACAAAAATTCGCGTGGTCACCGGGAAGTGAAGTAGCCTTCCAAGAAATTAAAAAAGCGTTAACCACACCTCCTCTTTTGGCCTATGCTGACTTTGAAAAAGCATTTAATGTTACAACGGACGTTAGCAATGATGCACTGGGTGCGGTCCTATCTCAAGGACTCCCAGGTCGTGAACGTCCCATTGCGTAAGGTAGTCGGACCCTCAATAATGCAGAGAGACGCTACTCAACAAAAAAAAAGGAGTTGTTAGCCATAGTTTGGGCTGTAAAAAATTTTCGATGTTACCTTCTTGGAGGAAAATTTTCGTCCTATACTGACCATCAGCCATTGCTGAGAGTATTCAATATAAAAGACCTCACTTCAAGACTGAAACGATTTCACCATAAACTTTCGGCATACGCCTACGAAATCAAATACAAGCCAGGTCGAAAAAACTCCACGCGGACGCCTTAAGCCGCAAACCTCAGAAAGAAAATTCTATACTAATCACCACCAGATCTCAAAGCAGGAAACCAGAAACATCGAAAGACATCGAAAATCTAAACCAAAAAGGAATGATAAGCGAAGAAGATTCAGTTTTATGCTTGTGAACAGAATATCTAAATGATTTATCTACTTCAGGAGATAACGCTACTCAGTATCAGATTATTATGGATGAAAAAGATATCAACGAGATATTAAAAGCATTTCATATGAACACATTGGGTGCTCACCAAGGCATTGCACGGAGATATCCTCGCATTCGACGACAATGCAGGTGGAAGAATATGTTGAAAGATATAGTCAAATTCATTAAATCCTGTCCTAAATGTCAGAAAAGCAAACATAGTAAGCAAATTCGAATGCCAATGGTAATGCCGGATACAGCAAAAAGGCCTTTCGGCAAATTGTATCTCGATATAGTAGATCCACTTCCTGTGACAAACCAGGGAAATAAGTACATACTTACATTTGAGGATGACCTAACCAGGTATATGGATTGCTACGCTGTACCCGATGGAGAAGCCACCAATGTGGCGCAAACGTTTTATGAAGAGATTTTTATGAGAGAGAAAATTCAAAAACTCAACACTTCTGCGTATCACCCTCAATCGAATGGTGCTTTGGAAAGATACCATCCGCCATCAAGGGAATACTTAAGAAACTTTCTTAGCGAGAACCCTCATACTTGGGATGAATGGCTAAGAGAGGCTGTCCATGTACACAACAACACTAAGCATTCCTCAACATGCTTAACACCAATGGATTGTTCGTTTGGGTTTACGGTTGAGTTACCGACAAATATTAAGCGCAAGCCCGAACCAATATATGACCACGAAAACTACTTCTATAGCCTTCGAAACAAAATTCAACAAGCCCATAATATTGCTAGAAAAAATCTCATAAATAGTAAAGAGGTTAATAAGAAATACTATGACAGGACAATCCCTGAGGAATCATTCCTTATAGGTGATATGGTCCTTTTAAAAAATGAAGCTAAAAAGGATAAGTTATCACCGATATGGATCAGACCTTATGAGGTAAAGGAAGTAACCTCTCCAGTGAATTTAAAAAGTCAGATAGGTCAGAAGATGAAAACTGTTCATGCTAATCGAGTAAAGAAATTCCAAAAATAAAGTTAGGACCCTGAATATGTACAATGGATTGGAGTGAAAATATTGTGGTAACAATTTGCAATCAGTATATAGTTTTAAACATAAATCAAACCTGTAAACGAGATATAAAAAATGTGCAATATATATCAGGTAAAATAAGACTAGCACTAAGTAAAATAGAAATGAAACCTAGAAATAAACAGCCGCGGTCATTATTCCATGGTGTAGGGTCGTTTGCAATTTCTTCTTCGGAATGATGGACCAAGAGGATGCGAGAGAGATTTACTCTAGGCTAGACAATTTAGAAGGGGATAATAAGCATACTTTAAATTTAATGAAAGTCCAAGTTAGCCTAATTATAGCAAATTACGAAGATAATAATAAAGCTCGTGAAACATTCAACAGGGAGTTGCAAGAAATTAAAAACCCAATTATGACAATGCTAAACCTCTTTAATGAAACAATAGCAAAAATACTTTCAGAGAATTCATCCATAAAATGCCAACTTTCCTTGGATGAAACCACAATGAATATTATCACTGACGTGCAAGAAATTGAGCGGCAAATTGAAAATCTTTATATCATTCTTAGTAGCTTGAGCAGCAAACAGTTACACCCATTAGTGTTTAGTTAGGTACGCTCAACTTGCGGGGCTAATGGAAAATCTGCCCACAACTTATCCACTTAGTGAGACACTTCAAAATCCGTTCTTGTTACAGCAGTTGGCTACAGTTGAAAGTTTTGTTGACGAGCAAAAATTAATATGCAAAATTATAATACCACTACTTCAAAAAGAGAGGTTTTCTCTTAAAAAACCATATCTTCTCCCCGTAATTAGCAAGGGAAATATTTCAGTGCATTATGAAGTACCAGAGGATTACTTACTTACAGATAACGGAGCAAATAACTTTATTCTGCTAGTCGAATCTCAACTAAAAAACTGTAAGAAGGTCACTCTTGGTATTATCAAAGAAATCTTAGCCTGCAATTTTATGCTCCCCATCTGTACTGCACCTGGTAATCATTGTCTTATATTACTTTACAAGGGTTGACCAGAGGATAAGCAAGCGTGCACTATTTCGCTTATACTCCAAGAGCACCACTCGCTTATCAAAATGGTCAAACAAAATTCTTGGCTTTATTTAATAGTAGAAGAAATTACTGCGACTATTGAGTGTGAAGATTTCAGAACAGTCATAAAGTTAGTAGGTAAAGGTATACTAAATCTAAAACCGAAATGTATTATGAAAATCGGGAATGTACTTCTCACAACTACTAACACCTTTGTTCGAAATGTCTCAACAGAATCGATTGAATTGGTACCGAAAGTTGATTTCGAATTAGAGACACATGAACTGTTCAAACAACAAAATCCAATTTTCACGGCCGAAATAAAATTGCAGTTAACAAATCACCAAACGCACTCCAACTACCTCGAAGTACAAAAAAATAAACTAAAAAACTTCTAGTCAAAGGAACTTAGAACAAGTAGAAAAAGACCGGGCTTTACGATCGCAAAGGCAAAACCAAAGGAGTCATTCAATTGTCTTCGGAGCTTCGATGTGTCTCCTTGCCATATTGTCAATAGTGTTATTAATAAAATTAGCAAGGCTTACTAGATGAAATAGCCATTTACAAAGCAGCTTTTCGAGTATTACGAGACAAATTTTCAAAACTAATAGTTTAGTCAAAATACAGCAAAACGATATAACTCCAGAAATTGAAAATAAGGCAAATACAAAAGAAACCACGGTTGACCCTAATTGCCAATCTATTTCCAGCAAACAAACTAATAACCCCGAAATCAAGACACCATCGATACCATTAACTACCCCTACTGTGAAATTTTTTCGCGCGGGCGAAAAGACAAATATTAGTGACTTTGAAATAATTTAATAATAATAAAAAAAACAAAAATGGATAATTTGTTATATACGACAAATGGAATTAATTATTTGTTCAAAATTTTAAATGCAAAAGCGTAAGTTGAATTAGTTAATTGGAATTTTTTTTAGCAATTTATAAATTTTTCTAAGGTGTTGTAATAATATATAATAAACGTAAATAAGTATAAATAAATATTTGGGGTATATTATAAAGTAATAATAATTTTTTAATAGAACAACTATACGAATTGTAAACGTTAAGATTAATACATGTAAAACATGTATAGTTGTTCTATTAAAAATTTATTATTACTTTATAATATACCCCCAATATTTATATATATATATGTATATATATAAATTGTTAAAACTTTTTATAGCCAATTATTTTTGTATACTTTATACTGATCAATGTGAATAAAGTAAATCGACAGGAATAAAATACAACACCATATTACGAGAAGAATTATAAATAATAGCTACACACAAATTATATTAAGTAATTTCTTATTTCTTATAATTGTAACAAAAAAAAAAAAGTGTATTAGTTTCGTTGATCATAGTTCTTTTTCTACCAGAATGTTTCTATTAGAATATGAACTAGAAGAATAAATAAAAAATTATTTGGAAACTAAAACAAAATGATAAATAAAAGGCAGAAAATATAAAAAAAAAAAACCGAAAATTGAAAAACAGAAAAAGTAATTAGAAATTATATATCAAATGTGAGGTAACCCATGTGTTCCAACTACATAATGAAAATAAAACAAAAATATGATAAAATAATACAAATTATATATAAAAGAAAGAAAAAAAAGGGAAAAAGATATCTATGTATATCTAAAAGCAAAGTGTATATTATGAATTTATTTCCGTTGCAGAAGAAAAAGAAACTCTTTCTTAGTTAAAGATGTCATCTTTAGGTATTTCCAAAACCTATCGCTTCTCTTTTTGGTTTCTATATATTTTCGTCACTTATAATAACGAACCACCACATATAATTCAACCCCAAAATTCATACCCTAACGAAGGCTTATAGCCTTCGCTTCAAAGGGGGGAGGAATGTAATGTAAAAGTGGTTACCGTTAATTGCTGATCAGTTATTGCAAAATATATAACCCAGAATTAAGTGCTGATCCTACAATATGAAGAAACAAATGAAAGTAGGTCAGTGGGAAAGCATGAAGAAAGGTTTCTGAAAGAACTGAAGGCGAGTGTTTGAATACGAGTGATTGAAGTCGGACGAAAAAAGGTACATCGGGCAAGTGATAAAACGGAGAGTAATTAATTTCAGATCGGGGAGCAGGTAACGGGAATAGATCAAATAAGTGCATAAAGTTATAGAAAATATTAATGAATAAAACAAATTAGTGTAAAAAGTTTAAAATAATATCAACAAATAAATCAATTGATAAATACACGTATAAAAAATTAAAAACTTTTCGGTTGTTTTTGATAAAACCATTCTCATCCTAAAAGAACAAGACCTACCTCTACAGGGGAAGGCACCAGGATTTACTTGCATTGATGGCCCAGACGCGAAACTGGGAGGATCAATTGATATTGCTTCTGTAGTATTAATGTTGCTTGGGAGCTGGCATTGTTCATCACAGTTGTTTCTGTTTATTAATTTTCTTGTTTCGGTATCCTCTTTAAAGCCTTTTAGATTAATTCTTTTTTATACAATTGCTTAGTTTTATAGCAATTTTATGTTTTTGGTTTATCCTTGAGTTTGACAGACGGGGTCACTATTTAATCATCACTTCTTTTGATGTAACTAATTATTGAAATGTCGGAACCACTTTCATAATCACCTTCATCAGAGAAAGTACGAGTCGAAGCATCATCGTCGGACATTGCATTATCTCTAGCTTTAATAAGGACCAAAACTAAATCCATACAAAGTAATGGTTTAGATGACCCATTTAAACAAATAATTTTGTTGTTATTTGTTAATAAATAAGTTTAATTTATTGAATATCGCACTTAAAGCTTTTAATTTTAACGTCGGATAAATTCTTTGTGGGCTGCTGCCAACACTGAAGTTATTGACACTGGGCTATTGAATTCCGTGGAAAATTAATAGATTTTATTTTATCAGATTATTTAAAGGATCGTAAATAATTAATTAATAATTATTAGTATAACACTTAAAGGCACTTGCTTTAATGTCAAATAGATTTCTAGTGGGCAACTGCCACACAGTAGTTGTTGACACTGGATTATAAAAAAAATTTCGTGAATAATTAGATTTTATTTCTAAAATAAGAGCACTTGTCTAATGTTTGAACCCTTTTGAGCTAATGCCCGCACAAAAGTTGGGATACAGATGATTATTTGTCTCTTTGACGTAATTTAGAATCGTATTACGCATCAGTAGAGCGAAAATGTCAATGCACTTAACTTGCACGTATAAACTTGCACATATATCACTGCACTTCTTTATTGACCGTTTACCGTTTCTCCACTGGTCACTGCTTAGCACTTAAACTTGGAATAGTTCATGAACATACATTCTTATATACATATTATGTACAAAAGCTTTCGCGAAAATACATTAGATGAATACGCGCGCCGCAACGTCAAGCGACGGGACGGTGGCTGATGTTTATAAAAACATCAAATTACATTTTTTCAAGCCACTGTCCATTGAAAAATATTGTGGACTTGATTAAACAAGTCCAGAATAAATGAAAAATTTTCTCACGGTAGAAATGTAAAGTATGCATTTTCTACCCTAAACGACGGCTCTTGATCGCGATGATTGATTTTTAAAACCACGAACACGGAGTTGAATTTGAAATTTTGTTCGGTACTGCGGTTCGGCGAAAATTGATAAAAAAAGAAAAAAAGTTGGATTAAAAAGAAAACTTGGACGGTGAGCTTACGGTCGTGGCAAAAGGAAATAAAAAAAAATAGGAAAAGATAGTGGATAAAAAGGGAAAGGAAACTATAAATAAGAGAGGATTGTGTAGGGAAAAGCGTATTCAAAAATATTAAAAAGAAAAGTTTGTAAAAGGTTGGCAAGTATACAAGTAAAAAATAACAAATGTGTTTTGGATACCATTCCTGTCAGTCCCCAAAAAGTACGTAAAGTACGTACCTTCATTCAGTTTTTTCCACTACACCAAACTCTTTCTTTTATAGAATAGGTAAATAATCGAATAAAAACCACCACTTTAGAAATTCTTAAGTTTATTATGAATTCTGTTTCACGAATTAGTTTAATGATTTTATTATGAAAAATTATAGAGTTCAGATATTTCACAAAATTTCAATTTAACGCAACGCACAGAATGATGAATGTCTTTCACTTAAGAACACTTTCATTCCCACAAACTATTCGCCCAAAAAAACAGATTTTTAATTTTAAGTAAGTACCACGATTTCTAATAAATTTAAAGATTTCGATTCTTGTTATGTAACGTCCGACACGATCCAATTCCGAAAGTGATTTGCCTTGTTTTCAACATTCTAATACATATTTTCCGTATTGTATCGGAAATTTAAAAGTTCTAGAACTTTTATCAAATTTATCGGTAAATTAATTTTCTTTTAATGCGATTGGTTATCTTATGATAACTGTATTGCAATAACATATTTCTTTACCCCCTTTTGATGTTCTCTCTTTTTTATATGGTTATTAACAAGAGTTTCTTTCAACCTTCAAGTTAGGTAGCTCTTGTCCCTTTTCCCATTCCATCCTCGATTGTCGAAGATATTTTCGATGATCGGATCGGTGTGTCAGCTGTCACAAGAAAGTTGTAAGTGTGGATTATCATATTATTATTTTTGTCCGAAGAGCTCGTCTGGAATATTGAAATGTTCTTAAGTGTTCTTGCATGTTTTGTACGTTATTTATTGTGCTAGTTGACTATGGTTCTTGTGTTAAATTGTATTCTCCTGTGGTAAGATGGAATTTGATTACATTTTCTAGACAATAAATAACTAATCTCCCATTGCATCTTTTAGAATCAACAATCAACATTTTTATTGTTCGCTAGATCGGATATTGTTTTCAATATTGATGTTTAACGCGAGACATACAATACACCTACATACATCTTGAAGAAGATTTACGACGTGTAGACTGCTACTACTGCGTTAACAAAATAGACAGCTACAACCCTGTTCAGATAAGTACAATAATTTTTATATCTTTCAAACAAGATTCTTTGTGTGGTCTGGTTTTGTTCCAGACGTTCAAAACAGCTACATATATGGACGGATCCGAGCCTCAACAACGTTTGACATAATATCAAGACAAAAACAGGAAGTTTCTATGCTAAATGGAATGATACAAGTAGTGTGATACTGATGGCTGAAGAATTTGATGGCTTTCAAGTAATATTAGTTATATACAGGGTGATTCAGATCAAGATACCTTCCGGTATGCCACGCGATTCCTTGAGGTAAGCTGATCAGAAAATTGTCCCCCCCCCCCCGCGCCCCTAGAGACGTTCCTTTAGGAGTTGTGGCCTGTTGAAGACTTCGCCAATATTCGTGAACCCTGATGGGAATAAATGAGTATAACTTTTGAACCACCCTATAGATTTTGGTTGTTGTTGCTTATTAAATAGTCAAGAATAGTAGCTATTGCAAAGTGTATTCTTCTGTATTTGTTAATTAAGCATCTTTAAACTATTGTCAAATATTTCCAAAATTTTGTTTTTTTTTACACACAAATATCATAAATACCGTTATTTATTTCAAAAACTTTTATCCATGTAACCCAAATCTATTGCTTCTTATTAATGCCCCTACTACCCTCTATCATCGGGAAAAACCCGCATGCCAATACCTGAATCAGTTTTAGCACCGGAGGTTTATTGGCAGATTCTAGCCAGATCATAATATTGCATTAGGAGCGAGATGCCGCATTACACTGCTCAGGTTAGAAGTTACCTTAACGAGCAATATACTGCGCGATGGATTGGACGTGGAGGACCAATTCCTTCGCCTGCTCGATCACCTGGGGGCGAAATCATGTAATTCGACGCTCGATAATCGTACGCTCGATGAATGAAAACGATATCGTCAGCTCGACAGTACATTTTTGCTTCATGTAAAACGATTCATCGAATGTCGTTTGGTCTATCGAGCAACCGCTGCATATACAACGCTAATTCTTCTGACGGCCTGTCATTTGCATTAAAATTTGTGCATAATTATTGTTATTAGTATACTCTTGTTATTTTTAGCCAATTTTCTTTTTAAGTTGTATTTATAATCAGTCCATACCTGAAAGCCATATTAAATAAAAAAAAAATGAAAATATACAACATACTTTTTGCCAAGCTTTTATTGTTTTTATAGGCACTACTATTTAACATGTTTGCAAGCTTTATCTATAACTTTTTCTTTTTTTCCTTTCTATTGCCGGTATTTTGCAAACTCTTTGTTGCCACAGCTCACAAGCGAATGTTCTTCCATGAATTTTATCAACATGTGCTGTTGTACCTGCATAGTTTGTTGAGACCTTAAAAATTATTATAGTAATCGCTGGCACAACAATCAAAATTATAAATTTAAACTTACATTTTCGTATTTCCCGGTTAATTTGTGCAAAATCTGTGGCCAGAACTAAAAGCTCGTCAACTAAAAACAATAATTCGATATCAAAAGTCATATCGAACTGTCTTTATCGAGCATTCGACATAAGGTAGTCGATATATCGAGTTACATAATCTAAAAACTAGTGACGGACGATAGTTTTCACTCGATATCGAGTTACATGATTTGGCCCCGATCTTACTCCTCTTGATTTCTTTTTATGGGGCTATTTAAAAAGTATAGTTTATAGTTCAGTTATTACTTGTAGGGAAGATTTATGTAATAAGATACAAAATGCCTTAACCATATTAGAAATAATAGTAATAATTTTGTTAGAGTAAGACACTCATTACTTCGTAGGGCACAATTATGTATAGACCAGGGAGGACATCACTTCCAACATATTTTATATGGTTTGTTAGTATAAATTAATAAAGTAAAAATTATCAGAATATTACAACCAAAGCAATTGTGGATCCAGTCATAAAAGATCCTATGTACGTACCTACCTGTGATTATTCCTTGTATGCAATTTTGTGATCTGGCTTGAATGTGCCAATAAACCTCCAGTGCTAAAACCGATTCAGGTATTGGCATGCGGTTTTTTTTCCAGTGATAGAGGGTAGTAGGGGCATTAATAAGAAGCAATAAATTTGGGTTACATGGAAGAAAGTTTTTGAAATAAATAACGGTATTTATGAAATTTGTGTGTAATAAAATCAAAATTTTGGAAATGTTTGTGAATAGTTTAAAGATGCTTAATTAACAAATGCAAAGGAATATACTTTTTGACAGGTACTATTCTTGGATATTTAATAAGCCAACAATAACCAAAATCTATAAGTTGGTTCAAAAGTTATACTCATTTATTCCCATCAGGGTTCACGAATTTTGGCGAAATCTTCAACTGGCCACAACTCCTAAAGGAAAGTTTGTAGGGCGGGGGGGGGGGGGGGGATTGTGGAACAATTCTTTGATCAGCTTACCTCAAGGAATCGAGTGGAATGCCGGAAGGTATCTTGACCTGAATCACCCTGGACATATATTGCGTGCTACTAGGGTAGTGAACCGGTTCTGTGACTTGTGCCGGTATATTCGGTTTGATAATGTCAACACAACAGCTGAATGATAGAAAACGGACAAAGCTGGATCTATTACCGATTTATGGTTGACGTTGAATGCAAATTTATCGACGACATGCACGCAAAACCTCCTAACTCGAGTTTTTAATCTTTTACTTCAAAATGTCATCACAAAATTATGTATCATAATTACCAATTCTATTACGTAAAAATGACTTAGTAAGATTATTTTTTATTTATTGATCTACATCATTATGTGAAAAAAAGTACATTTTGAGAAATTTTTATCCTAGAGATTTTTGTTGTTTCCCAAAAGTATGCAAAATATAGTTTGGAACCTTTGCACCCTTGTCATCGAAGTACTCAGGCTTGAGCTATGTTGTAGTTTATAAGACCTAAGTATTTGCATTCGGACTTCTTTTTAATAAATTTCAATTACAAATGTAAATTTTGTTTTCTTTATCCCTTCATATTAAGATTTTCAACTAATATATTTTCAGAAGAAACCTTTATTTACTTCTATTGCCATATAAAGTGCATATAGTAGTCCAGGTATCCATCCTTGAAGCAACGTCAGTATAATTGTTGGGCTGAAAATTTAGTATTACTAAATATGGTTTTAACATTTTTTTTAAATATCTTTGCATTTAATAGCTTTAGGATGTAACTGAAGCCCATCCCATTAAGTTAACTACATAGAACATGCAAATGTCTAAAAAAGAAAAGTCAAAAGTTACCCGGGTACCTATTAGTGAACGCAAGGGATATATAATGATAGTGAGGGGGTTGTTGATGATAACCGCAACTCGTCACATCGATTTATCCAAATGTTTATTTTGAAGTTCGTCCAAAACATAAAGAAAATTATTATACTGGTATTAATAAAAATATAAAAAGATTTATTTTTATTTTTATATATATATATATTTTCTAATCTTTTCTTTATGGCTCTTTTAGAGTTGAATAATTATATTTTTATTTTTATTCCATTTATATTCTTTTTAACTGATTTATTTATCTTATTTTTATTTCTCTATAATTCTGACTAATGTGCAACAAGATCTTTGAGAAACTGAATTTATCGTTGACATCCTTTATTTTCTAAAACTTTTTGTGAACTAAGATTTATAGCAAGATAGTTCATTTTCTATACATTTTATTTTTACAAGGTGACTGTACATGCGATGAAACTTTAGCGTGACAGTACACTTATATATGCTAATTTACTATGTAGTCAAACATATAAATGTGCTACATTTACCATCAGTTAATAACGAGAATAGGAATCAAATTAAATTACAATAAAACGAATGTAATTGTAAGTTATAAGTTAAAAGTCACTTTCTTTATTGGTCTTTTGGTGTCTATCTCAGGGAATTCCTCTAATTTTTCAATGAATACAGGTTTTAGCCGGTCGACAGAGACTTTTACTGATTTTCCGTTTATATTTATTGTGAAAATTGTCTCTCCTCTTTCAGTCACCTTATAAGGTCCATCATACGGTGGCTGAAGACTCGGTTTTATCTTGTCGCTGCGAATGAAAACGTATTCACAATCGTATAAAGATTTCGGAAAATAACACTTAGTACTAGTTTTTCTGGAATCTGTTGGTATAATAGTTTCAAAATGTTGTCGTAAATTTTGGATAATGTCTGTCGAATGTGGCAAAACTTGATAATCTCTAACAAAGAATTCTCCTGGTACTCTTAAAGTTTGACCATACACTAACTCAGCTGGAGAGCATTGCAAATCCTCTTTTACCGTAGTACGAATACCTAAAAAGATTGAAGGAAGATGGCAAGACCAATTGGTTGTATCCTTCGTTGCTCTAATAGCGAATTTTAGTTGACGATGGGATTTTTCAATCATTCCATTAGCTTCAGGATGATAAGGAGTTGTATGGATTTTGTCACAAACGACAAACGTAGATAACTCTTGAAACAATCTTGATACAAATTGAGCTCCCTGGTCTATCGTTATCATTAAAGGTACACCAAACCGATATATAAAATTTTCATAAAATATCCTTGTTATCGTCTTTACTGAGGTATTTTTAATGGGATATGTTTCTGGCCAACGAGTATATCTGTCAGTTATTGTGAAGATATGTGTATACTCTTTTGATTGTGGCAGAGGTCCAACAATGTTTAAATGGATATGCTCAAATCGAGCATTGGGAATTTTGAAAGTTCCAACTTCTGATTTCGTATGTCATTGAACTTTTGATTTTTGACATGGTAAGCATGTCTTCGCCCAGGATTGTTCATACCTGGCCAAAAATATTTAGTGCCAATTGATTTTCGCGTTGCACGTATACCTGGATGTCATAATCCATGCAATACGTCAAAAATCATTCTTCGCAGTTCTTTGGTACGTAAGGACGGGATTTACCTGTTGAAATTTCGCACCATAGTTTACTATTGGTTGAAGGAATATCTATTTCCTGAAGTTTGTATTTAGAGTTTACCTTTTGGAGTCGTTGCTCGATGAGATGTTTTAACTCTTCGTCAGCTATTTGTGCTTTACTAATAAAATGTAAGTTAATTACCTTATTGCTCTCGATTGTAATGCGTGAAAGAGCATCTGCTACCACATTCGATTTATCTTTAATGTGTTGTATGTTTGATGTCAACTGCGTAATGAAATCTATATGTCTCGTTTGTCTAGGGCTCCTTTCCGTTTTGGTCCAAATGGCGTTTGTTAATGGTTTATGATCTCTGAATACTATGAATTTTCTACCTTCGAGTACATGGCGAAAATGTTGTATCGCTAAATATACTGCCAGAAGTTCCCTATCGAACGCTGAATATTTTGTTTCCGCTTTTGTTCATTTTTTTGAGTGGAAAGCCAGTGGCTCCCAATAATGATTGTTTAACTGTTGAAAGACAGCACCAATTGCTACTGCAGAAGCGTCCACAGTTAAGTTGAGAGTTGTGTTTTCAATGTGGTGCACCAAAAGGGTTTCCTGAAGCCAGAGCTTCTTTTATTTGTTTGAAATTTGCTTCACAAAAGTCTGGCCAAGAGTAATTTTTAGAATTTTTTGGTTTTTTTAATAGAAAGGTTAAATGATCATATATTGGACTTAACAGTTCAGCTAATTTGGGAATAAGGCGGTGATAGTAATTCACCATTCCTATGAAGTGTTGAATGTGCTTGACAGAACTAGATGATGGGAAATTTCGAATGATTTCAATTCTATCAGGAGAAGGAAGAACTCCATCTTTACTAATGTGATGACTTAAGAAATTTAAAGAAGTAGCACTAAATATACATTTCGCTATGTTTATGTTAATACCATAAGTTGTTAAACGTTCGAAGAGAGTTTTCAAATGCGATTTGTGCTCTTCCTCATTTTCGCTTGCTATCAAAATATCGTCAATATAAGAAAAAACGTAATCCAAATTTCTGGTAATTTCGGTCATGAACCTTTGAAAGGTTTGCGCGGCATTTCTTAGACCAAAGGGCATTCTAGTAAATTCAAAAAGACCGAAAGGTGTTGTAATTGTCATTTTGTGGATGTCTACTGCAGCTACCGGCATATGGTGATAAGCTCTTATTAAATCAATTTTTGAGAAAATGTTACAATTTTGTAAATTCAATAAGATATTTTGAATATGTGGGATTGGATATCTGTCCGGGATTGTAATAGAGTTTAACTGTCTGTAATCTCCACATGGATGCCAATCAGAGCTATTTGTATTTTGTACCAAATGTAGTGCCGAGGCCGTTGATGATGATTATGGCTGGCAGAGACCTAATTGAAGCATATGATCGAATTCTACTTTCGAAATTTTCAATTTTTGAGTGTCTAACCTTCGGAGTCTAGTAAATGGTAACTGTCCTTTTTTCGTAATGTGATATACCACGTTATGTTTTACAGGTTCTCCATAACGAGGAAATTCTGTCAGTGATGGAAATTGTCGTACAATACTGCCGTAACTATTTTCAATTATGAAATGTTTAGGGGAAGGTGTATTTGCCTTAATGGCTTGGACGTTTACTATTTAGATCAACTAAAAGGTTGAATTTTGTTAGAAAATCGGCCCCTACTATATGTCGGTTGACATCAGCAATTACGAAAGGAAACGTAAAATCTCTTCTTAAAGCAAAATAGGTTTTAAGCAGTTTTGTTCCAAAAGCGTGGATTGTAGGACAGTTTGCTGCGACTAGATTCAACGTGTGATCTCTTTTGTATCCGATACAGAAGGTGGCAGGTATTACTGAGAGGTCTGCCCCAGTACCTATTAGGAATTTAAACTTATTTTCTTTATCGAAAACAAACAAACGATTAGAAAAGATATGTGAGGAACTCGTAGAACTAGTTGAGGGGTTATTTATTTTTTTGAATTTTGCACATTTTTGAAAGAATATGGTGATATGCATTTTCTTGCCTTATCTCCAAATTTTTTGTTATACCAACAGATCGTTGAAAACTTTGTACCGCCTGAAGAACGAGTCCTAGAACGATATCTGTAATTCGAAAAATTTTGTTTATTTTGAATCGATATATCGTTCTAGCGAGGCTATTTTATTTTCCAAATTACAAATTTTGTTTAATAAGTTGAAACTGTAGCGTATCTTCCATACGCTACCGTTTCCCTTCCCTTTACACCTTTGTTCTCCTGGCTGTTTGGCCACTCTACCTTCTGTAGAGAGACCCCCATCGTTTTCCAGGTATACCTAAAAATGGGCAGAAGATATATATATATCCAATTCGAAAAGCAGCTTTGCTACTTTCCCATAATGCATAAACCCGACAAGAAAAGTAGAATCCTTAGCGTCCACAAAGAAAGATTATAATTTGTTCAGAACGCGCGCAAATTATAATCTTTTCCGTAAACCCTGATAGAAACGAAATATTTAAGAGAAGAAAAAATTGTAATTTGTGCAAAATGCACACAAATTATTATTTTTTCTACACAAAACTTACCGCTAGTCAACGACATCCAGGCAACGAAAACGGTGTTTCGCCTAGCTGTAATGCATCGCCTGATACCATTACGTAACATATTACAGCATGCCTGCCTAAAAATTCTACGAAAAATTCTGGCGACAGCAAAGAAACTGTTGCAGCAATTTTGCCTGGAAAAGATGCACGGACACCCGTACACCCGTCCGAGCAGTCGCCAACCGAAATTTCGTGATTCGATCGACGAAAAAGAACGGGTCGCTTTTCGGTCGTGTCGGGAATGACTGCCACGTAGGCAAGCTGCGCGTAGTAATTAGGCGAGTCTGGTTTTGATTTTCGGCGAGTGAGGAGCTAAGAATTGAGCGTTGGCACAATTTTCGGTCGGTTTTTATTTTTGGTTTCTTTTTTGTTGGGCGGTATAGTACTACTAGAGATTTCGTTTCTTCTCGAGTGCCGCTGTACGGTGTTTGTGTCAAGTTTACCTGTAAAGGAAAAAACAAATATTTTAGTAATTATTACCAGGCATCGATAATCAGTGGAAAAGATTAAAAAGTTTTAATAATTATTCAGACTCGTGAATATTTACCTGCGTAAGAAACGCGCAGTGACTTTTGTGTCAAGTTAACCTGTAAAGGAAAAATCAAATATTTTAGTAATTAGTACCAGGCATCGATAATCAGTGGAAAAGATTAAAAAGTTTTAATAATTATTCAGATTCGTGAATATTAACCTGCGTGAGAGACGCTGTAGTGGCTTTTGTGTCCAGTCTACCTGAAAAGGAAAAATCAAACATTTTAGTAGTTATTACAAAGCATCGATGATCAGTGGAAAAATCCAAATTTTTAATAACTATTCATATGCGTGAATATTTACCTGCGTGAGAATCGCCGTAGTAACTTTTTGTGTCCAGTTTACCCGGAAAGGGAAAATCAAATATTTTATTAATTACTACAAAGTATCGATAATCAGTGGAAAAGTCAAAAAAAAATTAATAATTATTCATATTCGTGAATGCTTACCTGCGTGAGAAACCTTATAGTGAATTTTGTCCACGTAGAACGCAAGTTAATAAAGAAAAAAAAATCGTAACAACACGAGCACCGTGTGAAATTGTGGTCGCCCTGGCACTTCCCTTGCGTACGAATTGGATCATCTTGGATCACCGATGGCACTTGGCAGATGCAGATCCTTTTTATCAAGTCAAGTAAGCATAGTTGTAAGTCGGGTAGGTACTTACAGTAGAGTAGCTTAGGCCGTTATTGTCAAGTCCAAGATAATGTCAAGTTTTTTTTTTTGAACTCAAGGTAAATTAGTCAAAATATTTCAAGAGTGTAGCTAGACATCGCTTAGAGTGCGAGGACGACAGTGCTAAGTTTGTACCGTCAATTTCAACTTATATTATAAGCTTTTGCTATAATCATTGTGAGTTTTTTTTCTTTTCTTTTAGTTTCTGGTTTGATTTGGTTTCTTTTCAGGATCTCCGAAGTGTAATGCCAAAGGCAGGGTGATCCAGGATCAAGGGTGAGGCCACCCCAACTTCCTAAGCTGCTCGCATAAGCCGGTAAAGTAGATCAAAGGTAGCCGGTCGGGTTGCTGTCGTTGTTTGATTTTGGGGTTTTTTTTTTCCTTCCTTTTTTTTCTCTTCCGTCACTTTCAAAAGTATGTAAGTAAAAGTAAATATTCATGATGAGTTGTTCCATCGAAATGCCTAGATAAGTCGTTCGTGATGGGGGGATCGCAGCACACCAAACGCCCGGCCTAGCACGCGCTACCGCATACATCATATGGGGCTAAGTAAACAATTTTCGTCGTTGGCTTTGAGACTTAGCAATGGGTGGAAGGGGGTGATTGGGCCCAGACATCATCAAAGCCGGAGCTTCAATACCAGCCGAAGGTTCCAAGCTCTTCTCTCTCTCTCCCGTCGTTGAACGTTCTCTCTTTCCGGCGTTGTCAATTCTCCGGGTGAACCTTAGCGGTTGTCTGTCGTTGCAGAGCTCTGCGAGCTCCTTGTTTTTTTGCAGCCTTCCTCTTTTTTTAACAATTCAATGGGCCATGATGCAGCCCTGTGAGTAAGTGGTAGCAAGTGTTTTGCCTATCTAAAAAAAAAATAATTTTTGAGTCACTTTTAGCTGTCCGTCTGTCCGTCCAGTGAAACGTCTTTTTTTGTTCACACAGCTATCCAGCATCGAAGAGGCGTGAGTAACAAGAACTCCCCCCCCCCTAGCCGATTGGTCGCTAGCGGCAACGTTGCTGTGTCGTTACTCACACTGCCTCTAAGATGATTTTTGTAACAGAAGGGTTTACCTGCGGTATATGTCCATGCTTGCTCAGCATTAGCATATCCGTCAGTGAAACGCCTTCTGCTACAAATGGCGTCCAAGCTCGGATTTTTTTGGCCTTCAGTCAAGCCTCTCTTGACCTAAGTGCTATTACTCTTTTTGAGAATTTTTTCGGGTCGCTCATTTGCGATACATATGGCGCCCAAATCGGTTCTCTTTCTGGTTGAAAAGTTCTGATTATCTCCTTCCGAGATAGGTCTTATTAATTTACTAATCTCCTGATAATTGTGATATTTCTGGTAAGATTCTTTCGTTTTTTTTTTTTTGCATTCAATTAGTTTCGTTTAGCAAAGATAAACTCCTTTCATAATAGTATTGTTATGTGTCAGGCGTGGTCCACCTCAAGCTTCATGCAGCCGGCCAACGTAAGGTAGCTTTTCGTCTCCGTGGAGCCTTGATGCTCTCATGAAGGTTTTCCTTTGTTCCTTCGTTAGGTGTCGAGTCCTGCTGTGCAGGGGTGGCCGACAAGTAGTTGTGTTACTATATTATTGGATTTTTTTCCATGGATTTTACACAGGCTGCATCCTGTTCTGCTCCGTTCATTCATTACTACTCAAAAGGGTGGAATCCAATATCGCTTCTCTTTGCGGGTTCCTTTTTGTTTTTTTCTCTTCTGCAATACTAGACTGAGTCACTGAGGTTTTGTCAGGGTGCTATCCCGTTTGGTGGGAGTGGATCTTATGCTTGGAAGCACCATATTTGAAGCAAGGCTTCGGTTCGCGAACACCAGACTGGCGACCACCCTACTTCTGAATCATTACGAATTTTCAAGCTGATTGCTCCTCGACATGTATGGTCTTATTCCTTGTAGTGAGTTGACGAACGGCGTTTGCGCGCCTGATTACATATCCTTGCTACGGGGATTGGGCCTGCCTTTTCGAAGCCGACAGTAAAACCAGTAGTTTCTTGAGCATAATTTCTCATATGCTCTCATCGCAAAGAACAGTAGCTCTTTTTCTTTTATTTGGTGAGTGCTCGGCTCATTGGTGGTAGACGGACGTTGTATGCGAGGCATACTATTTCCGAACACAGCTCCGTACACCTCTGCGCGTTCCAGGGAGGAGACAGTATTTTGTCATTATAGCGGTTTTATAGTATATACATTTTTCCTTGGTATTCTGGCGGGTATGGTATGTTTCTCTGTTACTATATTCATATTTCTTTTTATTATAAACGATTGTGTGATTACGATATCCCTTGAATTATAATTACTTCTCAGCTACTGCTCCTACCCTGAGTACGTGCAGCCACCGATGTCCTGACTACTCATCATAGCCATTGATTCTCCTACGTTCATTCCTGTTGAAAGATTGATGGATGATTTCCATCGGAACAATTTGAATCCCTGGCGGAATGTCTGGAAATTTTTTTTTTATGTTATCCGTTTTTTCTTCCCTTCGTAATAGGGTGGCCACCCTTCAGACGCCGACCCTTGTTGGGGATTGCTTTTCTTTCCCTTTATCTTGCAGGATCTAACAACCTGGGAACCGAAGCAGAAGCTTTGCCTATCGAAGAGAGAGAGACAGAGAGAGAGAGAGACTTTTCTGTGTTTTCAGCATTGGCTGAAATTTTAACATCTTAAGTTTTGTGAGAGATTTTGGGTGTTACTACTAAAGCACCACATATATATTGATAATTTTGTTTTTTTTTTGTATGCCGCCGTTTCCTCCCTATTTTATATTTTCTTTCCGATCGCAGAATATTTCTTTTTGTGAATTGCGGCCAACGTTGAATCTGAGGTCAGGCAAACATCGTTAAATATTTGACGAACTAATTAATTAAACTACAAAATTTAATCAACATAATTGGTACAACCAATTCCAAACGTGACTTTATTTCGGATCGGTATATATAGCGAAAAATCTTTCTTTTTGCGAGTATATAGTAAAACTTAATTGCCCCTAAAGCAAAACCCTACTCGTGCCTGACAGCACTGCAGGTTACTTGGGTATATTGTCCATTTTACACATATACGAACATTCGTAATCCCGTCTAGTCGAAGACCGGATTGTGGAACGCTACCTACTCCTATTTAGAGCAGAGTTATCAGTGCATCTCACCTATCTTCTTTTTTTTTCTTATTGGTTTCTTCATCTGGTCCGTCGTCTACGATCACATTAACCCGCGTCATGGACTTCACCTATCTATCACCACAGGAGCTGGTGGTCGAGTATATGGTACGCAGCCTCGAGCCGTCTGACAAGGACGCTCTCGGCAAACTTATCAGAATGTACGACAGCGAGCAAGCAGATCCGAGTAAGGCCACCCAACGGTCACATGCCCATAAACATCCGGGACGTGAGGTAGATTACCTTGACAGCCGTGTGAATGAATTGCGGACCACCATAATATCGGATCCGATCAAGACCAAAGAGGATCTATTTCGCTATAGCACACAGGTGTTGCATGTGCTCGGTAGAGCTCGTCGATTACAACAGACATCCCTCTCAGTACAATCGCAAGCGCTGTCATTTGTCCAAGACTCCGAAAATCTCTTGGAGCTGACGGACACAGCTCGGAGAGACCAAGCTTCAGAACAAACCGAACGTCCTCGCGAAAGCAATGAACAGGGAGCCCCAGTTCAAACCACCCCTGCTGTACAGGAAACGAGCGCTCCAAGTGATGTAACACGTGCCAAGTCAAAAATAGCAAACAAGGCGACCGATTCAAATCGCCTTTGGAATACACCAAAGCCACGTGATAAAAGTCCACGATCCCATTTAGATGCGCCATACGGCGACCTTCCGTTCTTTGAAGGATTGGCCGATTCCCAGACGAACTTTCACCTACCCGGTCATTTCCCGACAAGGCAGCGAGTCAAATCAATAAACGAACGCCTCGATAGTTTAAGCCCTGGTGGTGAAATGTCAAGGTCTCCACTACCACGCTATGATAATCAAGAGCGACGTCAGTCAGGCTTACCCGTGTCTTTCATTCCACCCTCCAACGTCCCGAGAAATCCCCAGCCAATGTCAGGCCGAGACCGCGGCAGCCCCGTCTTCCGTTGGAAATTGTTTTTCGACGGCACATCAGGCATAGACGTAACGGAGTTTCTGTTTCGGGTGGAATCACTAGCTTTGCTGGAGCAGGTGTCCGCCACCGAGCTCTGCGCCTGATTCCACACCCTTGTCACAGGTAAGGCTGCTATTTGGTATTGGCTATATCTGCGCGACCATCGGAATCATTCTTGGCAAAGTCTCCGCTCAGCCATGCTTCGAAAATTCCAGGGTCAGGAAACAGATTACGAAATCCGAAAACTGATTGAGGATAGGAAACAGAGATCCGGCGAGTCCTTCAGTGACTTCAGGCTGGCGGTACACTCCGTAGTAACCAAGATGAGCAACCCTATTCTGAAGCAGAACTAGTAGAAATCCTGCTGAGTAACATGAAGCCTGCTATCCGAGAGGCTTTGCTAATGTATTCCGTCAGCAATGTTCTGGAACTCAGGGATATGTGTAATCGTTTTGAGAAGCTTCGGGCTGAATTAAGGACCCCGCGAGAAATACCGCCCCGAAGGACTGTCCACGAAATATACTCTGATTACCAATACTTGAAGAATTCCTTCAATGACCAAGCAGTTTCAGTCGAAGTTTTTCAGGCAGAATCCGTCGTCAGGATCCCGCCTAGGGACAATCAGCTGCCTACCACAATTCGACTAATGTGCTGGAATTGCTCGGCACAGGGACACACCTACCATGACTGTCCGAGGACTCCCCGAAGGGTCTTCTGTTATGGGTGTGGTGCCGCAGGGGTCATAAAACCGCAATGTAAAAGGTGTCTGTAGGGAAACCAACGGTAGAGTCAATATTCTTTGGGAGCTCCTCGTGCACTGACTCCCGAACATGCTCCCCAGCGTCACACCGAAGAAGCAGCCACCAATACAAAACCCGAACGATATCGCTGAGTCGGACAATTGATAATGCTGGTCCTGACTTAGCCCCTGCTAGTCCTAATCAATTCCTATACACACCAAGGCCACTGTTACGAGATGCTTCCACCAACACCGAACTGACAGATCCAGATTGCTGCCGTTATAGTTCTTTAGACGATCTTGTTCCTAACATTTCTGCGAATTCCGACAGCTTGTCCTTATATGAGACCCAACACGAATCATCTCAGGGATCCCCCTCCATCAGAGTCACACCACGCACACGTCGATATTGCAGCCTGCGCAGAGGTTTAAAGGCTGCTATTGCCAAAACTACAATACCAAATGTAGGATTCGACCCCCGGCCTTATGCCGACGTTTTCATTCGTGGAAAAATAATAAGGGGACTCTTAGATAGTGGCGCCAGCGTGAGGGTGCTTGGTGTTGGAGCGAAAGGGTTCTTGGGGGAAGCTAGGCATTCCATTTCACTCCATGCCGACTTCGCTATCCACGGCCGACGATCAACAACAGCAACTGATAGGACACATTCGAGTCTTAGTGAAATACGGAGACAAAGTTCGCATGAAGAGACTGCATATTGCACCAACACTGCAGCAGCCTTTGTACCTGGGCATCGATTTCTGGAAAGCATTTGGCCTTGCACCTGTCATGGTAAATGAGCTGCATATCTTGCCTACACTTCCGCCTACCTGTTCGAAACGACATCAGTTTTCCGAAGACGACGCTCGCCTATTGCAGGAAGCGATCGAACTGTACCCGTCTTTCAAAACCCCAGGTCTTGGACTTACAAGTTTGGTCGAACACGAGATTGATGTCGGTTCAGCGAAACCTATCAAGCAACGGTATTACCCGGTTTCTCCGGCAGTCCAGAAAAAACTATACGGTGAGCTTGACAGAATGATATCTCTGGGAGTCATTGAAGAAAGCCAGAGTTCGTGGTCCTCTCCTATCACTTTAGTCCGGAAAGTTAACGGAAAGGTTCGATTATGCCTCGACGCCCGAAAGCTCAATTCGAGTTTTCACTGCCACTCATTGATGGTCTACTTAGTAGGCTCCAAGACACTAAGTATATTAGTGCCATCGATCCTAAAGATGCATTTTGGCAGATCCCGCTGGCGAAAACATCCTGGGACAAAACGGCGTTTGCCGTGCCCGGCAGGCCATTGTATCACTTCGCAGTCATTCCATTCCGTTTGTGTAATGCACCTCAAACCATGTGTAAACTCATGTGCAAGGTCATCCCTCACCAGCTACATGACAGGGTGTCTGTCTACTTAGACGACCTGCTTGTTACCTCCTCCACGTTAGAGGACCATATTGAATTGCTAGCCCAAGTTGCCACACTGTTACGCAAAGCTGGGCTAACAATCAACGTGGAGAATAGTAAGTTTGGGATGCGAGAGGTCAGGTATCTCGGCTTTCTAGTTGGCGAAGGATGTTTGAGGGCAGACTCGGAGAAGGTAAGCGCCATCGTAAACTTTCCTAGACCCACGACTGTGAAGAAAATACGTAGTTTTTTGGGGATGTGCGGTTGGTATAGGCGGCTTATACCCCACTTCACTACAATCGCCAGTCCTTTAACGGACCTCTTAAAGAAAAATGTGAAGTTCATCTGGAGTGACCAAGCAGAACAAGCTTTTGCTCAGTTGAAAAAGTGCTTGACTACGGCCCCTGTGCTTGCTAACCCCGACTTTTCCATGCCGTTTTTCATACAGTGCGACGCCAGTACGTCTGGCATTGGTAGTATCTTATTCCAACGCACTGATGATGGTAGCGAACATCCCGTCGCTTTCATGTCCCAGAAGCTGAACAGCATCACGGAGCTGGAGTGTCTTGCTGCAGTGCTAAGCATCAAACTATTCCGACCCTACGTTGAAGGACTGCAGTTTACGATCATCGCCGACCACGCAAGCCTTATATGGCTCATGGACCAACGCGATCTATGTGGCAGGTTAGCACGGTGGAGTCTTAAGCTGCAGGCCTTCAAATTCAACATCGAGTACCGAAAGGGAAAGGATAACGTTGTGACGGATGTGCTTTCAAGAGCTTTCGTAGAAGCAGCCAGTGAGGATACGGAAATGGTAACCAGTTACTGCCCCTACGTTGAAACCATCGATCTTGAATCCCCAACCTTTCAAGCACCCACCTATATGGACAGGCTGCAACGGATAACGTCGAACCCAAATGCGTTCCCTAATTTGAGAGTCACACATAATCGAATATATATTTGCATCGTTCCACCGAGAAATCGCACTGTTCACCGCGAAGGTAACTGGAAACTGTGGATTCCTGAAGGTCTAATCAGTGAGTCCATCGAGCAGGCACACTGCCAGTCTACCTCGGCACACTTCGGATTCTCGAAGACCTTGGAGAAACTGCGTCGTCAATTTTATTGGCCGGATATGCCGGCGGACGTACGAAAGTTTGTCAATGAGTGCGACAGTTGCAAACAGATCAAACCCATCAATGTGTCTCACAGACCACCCTTAGGCGATATCCGATCTACAGACCTCCCATGGCAGCGGCTATTCCGCGATTTTCTTGGACCTTACCCACGCAGTCGGAATGGAAACAAATTTATCTTCATCGTGTTAAACCATCTTTCTTACTACGTTCTATTGAAAGCAATGCCGGAAGCCACCGCCGCTAGAGTAAATACATTTCTGGAACAGGAATCATGATCCTAGTAGAACCCATCTCTACCTTAATTGAGTAGATGTTTCCCCTCTAGTCCCTTCTGGATTAGCCTCGGTATGAGGATTTTTCTTTTCTGTCTCTGCTTCTTTATTTCCTAATCTGCGGTGGCGAGCGAAAATTTTTTTTTAGGACAATGATCCTAGTAGAACCCATCTCTACCTTAATTGAGTAGATGTTTCCCCTCTAATCCCTTCTGGATTAGCCTCGGTGTGAGGATTTTTCTTTTCTGTCTCTCCTTCATTATTTCCTAAGCTGCGGTGGCGAGCGAAATTTTTTTTTTAGGACAGTGATCCTAGTAGAACCCACCTCTACCTTAAGTGAGTAGATGCTTCCCACTAATCCCCTCTGGATTAGCCTCGATATGAGGATTTTACTTTTATAACTCTTCTTCATAATTTCTCTCCTTTCCTTCCATGGGTGATGCATTATCGAGTCTCAGCTTATTCGACCTATGTCAATTTTATCCGCTGCGCCTATTTCCCTTTCCTTTCGCAGGTACCCCTCCTTTTCCCAATATACCCCTACCGTTCTGGGAGTTCGATCCAGACCTCCCTCTTGACCATTACGGTATGGCTGCAAACGAACTCGCTTGCGGCACCCCGGGTCGTTTCCTTAGTCCTGCGTAAGTTGATAGGCGAGTCCTGTCCCTTTTGATTACATTTGCTTGCCTGGGACTGGGACTCCTGGAGTGTCTCGACCGAATGCAGCAGATTATTTAGCTCAAATTGCAAATTCCCCTTCCCCGATCCAAACATAGTCTCCAGCCTAACCTTCCCGTTCCCCATAAATCATTCGCTGCACCTGATCCTGGTTAGCTCGCTGTGCGAGGCGAGTTGATAGACGACGTCTATCTATAGATAGGTCCTCCTTCAACCAAGGCGAATCGGAAGCACGGTCGCAGATTATCTTTCTTTTCCCAACAACGCAGATTTGGCGCATGCCCGGCTTGAGACTCTTGTGGGTCGTCCCAACGTTGGGCGCTGTTATAATTGACGACGTTGTTCCCTCATTCACCTCTCAAGTATATGTCTCACGTAGAAGCCCGGCTGGAGACTCTTTTCTCCGTGGGTCGTCCCCACGATGTAGCGTATCCCCCATACGCTTCCCTTTCCCTTCCCTATACACTTTTCTTCTCTTGGTTGTTCGGCCCCTTTACCTTCTGTAGAGAGACCCCCATCGTTTTCCCGGGATACCTATAAAGGGGCTGAAGATATATATATATCCAATTCGGAAAGCAGCTTTGCTACTTTCCCATAATGCATCAACCCGGCAAGAAAAGTAGAATCCTTTTCGTCCACAAAGAAAGATATTAATTTGCGCAGAATGCGCGCAAATTATATTCTTTCCCATCAACCTTGCAAAAGCAGAAAAGGAAAGTCTTCAGTTTCCTCAAAGAAAGTTTGTAGTTTGCGCAGAATGCGCGCAAATTATAATCTTTGCCGTAAACCCTGAAAGAAACGAAATATTTTAAAGAAGAAAAATTCTAATTTGTGCAAAATGCACACAAATTATTATTTTTTCTACACAAAACTTACCGCTAGACAACGACATCCAGGCAACGAAAACGGTAGTTCGCCTAGCTGTAATGCATCGCGTGATACCATCACGTAACATATTGCAGCATGCCTGCCTAAAAATTCTACGAAAAATTTTGCCGACAGCAGAGAAACTGTGGCAGCGATTTTGCCTGGAAAAGATACAAGGACACCCGTACACATAGATAGCCGTCCGAGCAGTCGCCAACCGAAATTTCGTGATTCGATCGACGAAAAAGAACGGGTCGCTTTTCGGTCGTACTATAAGGAACGACTTCTGCGTAGTAATTGGGCGAGTCTGGTTTTGATTTTCGGCGAGTGAGGAGCTAAGAATTGATCGTTGGCACAGTTTTCGGTCGGTTTTAATTGTTGGTTTCTTTTTTGTTTGGCGGTATACTACTACTAGAGATTTCGTTTCTTCTCGAGTGCCGCTGTACGGTGTTTGTGTCAAGTTTTCCTGTAAAGGAAAAATCAAATATTTTAGTAATTATTACCAAGCATCGATAATCAGTGAAAAGATTAAAAAGTTTTAATAATTATTCAGATTCGTGAATATTTACCTGCGTGAGAAACGCCGTAGTGACATTTGTGTCCAGTCTATCTGAAAAGGAAAAATCAAAAATTTTATAAATTATTACCAAGCATTAGTTAGTGATCAGTGGAAAAATCCAAATTTATTTTTATAATTAGTCATTTGCGTGAATATTTACCTGCGTGAGAAACGCCGTAGTGACTATTCTGTTCAGTTGGCCTGAAAAAGAAGAATCAAATAATTTTAGTAATTATAACAAAGCATCGATAATCAGTGGAAAAGATTAAAAAGTTTTAATAATTATTCAGACTCGTGAATATTTACCTGCGTAAGAAACGCTTTGTGACTTTTGTGTCAAGTTTACCTGTAAAGGAAAAATCAAATATTTTATGAATTATTACAAAGCATTAGGGATCAGTGGAAAAGTCCAAAATTTTTTTATAATTAGTCATATGCGTGAAATTTACTTGCATGAGAAACGTCGTAGTGACTTTTGTGTCCAGTTTACCTGAAAAGGGAAAATCAAACATTTTAGTAGTTATTACAAAACATCGATTATCACTGGAAAAATCCAAATTCTTAATAATTATTCATATGCGTGAATATTTACCTGCGTGAGAAACGCCGTAGTGACTTTTTGTGTCCAGTCTACCCGAAAAGGAAAAATCAAAAAATTTTATGAATTATTACCAAGCATTAGTGATCAGTGGAAAAGTCCAAATTTATTTTTATAATTAGTCATATGCGTGAATATTTACCTGCGTGAGAAACGCCGTAGTGACTATTGTGGTCAGTTGGCCTGAAAAGGAAAAATCATATAATTTTAGTAATTATAACAAAGCATCGATAATCTGTGGAAAGGATTAAAAGTTTTAATAATTATTCAGACTCGTGAATATTTACCTGCGTAAGAAACGCGTAGTGACTTTTGTGTCAAGTTTACCTGTAAAGCAAAAATCAAATATTTTATGAATTATTACAAAGCATTAGGGATCAGTGGAAAAGTCCACATTTTTTTTTATAATTAGTCATATGCGTGAAATTTACTTGCATGAGAAACGTCGTAGTGACTTTTGTGTCCAGTTTACCTGAAAAGGGAAGATCAAACATTTTAGTAGTTATATTTAGTTTTGATTTTTCGAACAGAGCCACCCTCTTAATAAAAGAATTCCTTCACGCTCGTTCGCAGAGGGTTACCTTGGGGCAAAATAATTCTTCCACCCTGCTTCCCCTATCTTGTGGGGTCCCACAGGGTTCCATTCTGGGCCCTGTGCTGTTCAGCATTTACATTAATGATTTGACCGAGTATATTCACGACGTCAACATTCACATGTACGCCGATGACGTGCAAATTTATTTAAATCGTCCTATAGGTTTGATCGAAGATTGTGCTCGCCTGAACAGTGACTTGCATAATTTTTTCATCTGGTCCTTAGAAAACAAGCTCAAGCTGAATCCGAGTAAGTCGCAGTGCATTGCTTTCCATTGTGGATCTATTGATCCTACAACGCTTCCTACTATTTTATTGGGCGGTTGTCCCTTGCCTTATGAGGATCGAGTTCGTAATCTTGGCGTGTTTTTAAATTCTAACATGAGATGTTGTGACCTCATTAACTCAAACATAGCAAAAATATATAGCACTCTCCGCCGTCTCTGGCTGTCTGCTAGTTTGCTATCACCTAAGCTCCGTTGTCACCTTGTTAGGTCTCTCATTCTGCAACATTTCACTCATGCCTCTCTTGTTTTTCCCAAGCTCGACTCGCACTGTTCAAGGAAATTGAATGTCGCTTTCAACGACTGTACTAGATTTATCTTTGGTCTGAGGAGGTTTCATCATGTATCTCACCTCAATTTCACCTTGTTGGGCTGCTCGCTTGATATATATTTGAAGCAGAGAGCTTTAGTGTTCCTGTTTAATTTGCTTCACTCTTCCCAACCGGTCTGTTTGAGTACCTTCTTTCAGCCCCTAAACTCCACTAGGGGGCTCAAACTGCTACTTCCACGGTTCCAAACCTCCATATTCGACGGATCTTGCATTGTTCAACTGACTAGAATCTGGAACTCGCTGCCTCATCATATCCAGACAACTAACTCGCTCGGCAACTTCAAACGACTCCTAAAGTCCTATCTTGGCATAGTTGACATTGGCTCGAGGTGACCTGTACGCGCAGCTCTTTTCTTTTTTTCTTTTTCTCTGTTTTTTAATCTTTCATTTTTTATTCCTGTAGATATCTTTTTAAAATCTTTAATATTATTTTAATTAAATATGTATTTTCCATATTTTAATATTAGCTTAATTTAAGTTAGGTTTAGTTTTATTTAGTTCTCTTGCCATTTTGTTCGATGTTTGATAAAAGATTGTAAATCTTGTAGCATCAGTACCCATTAAATAAATGAATTGAATTGAATTGAATTGAATTACAAAACATCGATAATCACTGGAAAAATCCAAATTCTTAATAATTATTCATATGCGTGAATATTTACCTGCGTGAGAAACGCCGTAGTAACTTTTTGTGTCCAGTTTACCCGGAAAGGGAAAATCAAATATTTTATTAATTATTACAAAGTATCGATAATCAGTGGAAAACTCAACAAAATTTTAATAATTATTCATATTCGTGAATACTTACCTGCGTGAGAAACCTTATAGTGAATTTTGTCCACGTTGTACGCAAGTTAATAAAGAAAAGAAAAAAAAAGAAAAAAAAATCGTAATAACACGAGCACCTTATGAAATTGTGGTCGTTCCGGCAGGCAGGGGAACCGAATTGGATCATCTTGGATCACCGATGGCGCTTGGCGGATGCAGATCCTTTTTATCAAGTCAAGTAAACATAGTTGTGAGTCAGGTCAAGTCAGGCAGGTACCTACAGTAGATTAGCTTAGGCCGTTATTGTCAAGTCCAAGATAATGTCAAGTTTTTTTTTTTGAACTCAAGGTAAATTAGTCAAAATATTTCAAGAGTGTAGCTAGACATCGCTTAGAGTGCGAGGACGACAGTGCTAAGATTGTACCGTCAATTTCAAATTATATTATAAGCTTTTGCTATTATCATTGTGGTTTTTTTTTCTTTTCTTTTGGTTTCTGGTTTGTTTTAGTTTCTTTTCAGGATCTCCGAAGTGTAATTCCAAAGGCAGGGTGTTCTAGGACCAAGGGTGAGGCCACACCAACTTCGTAAGCTGCTCGCATAAGCCGGTAAAGTAGATCAAAGGTAGCCGGTCGGGTTGTTGTCGTTGTTTGATTTTGGGGTTTTTTTTCCTTCCTTTTTTTTCTCTTCCGTCACTTTCAAAAGTATGTAAGTAAATGTAAATATTCATGATGAGTTTTTCCATCGAAATGCCTAGATAAGTCGTTCGTGATGGGGGGGTCGCAGCACACCAAACGTCCGGCCTAGCACGCGTTACCGCATACATCATATGGGGCTAAGTAAACAATTTTCGTCGTTGGCTCTGAGACTTAGCAATGGGTGGAAGGGGGCGATTGGGCCCAGACATCATCAAAGCGGAGCTTCAATACCAGCCGAAGCTTCCAAGCTCTTCTCTCTCTCTCGTTGAGCGTTCTCTCTTTCCGGCGTTGTGAAATTCTCCGGGTGAACCTTAGCGGTTGTCTGTCGTTGCAGAGCTCTGCGAGCTCCTTGTTTTCTTTCAGCCTTCCTTTTTTTTAACAATCCAATGGGCCATGATGCAGCCCTGTGAGTAAGTGGTAGCAAGTTTTTTGCCTATCTAAACAAAAAAAAAATATTTTTGAGTCACATTTAGCTGTCCGTCTGTCCGTCTGGTGAAACCTCTTTTTTTTTTGTTGACAGAGCTATCCAGCATCGAGGAGGCGTGAGTAACAAGAACCGCCTAGCCGAACGGTCGCTAGCGGCAACGTTGCTATGTCGTTACTCACACTGCCTCTAAGATGATTTTTGTAACAGAAGGGTTTAGCTGCGGTATATGTCTATGCTTGCTGAGCATGGGCATATCCGTCAGTGATACGCCGTCTGCTACAAAATCTCTATTTAAGTTATGTGAGCTGATTGTTGAGATACATTGAGATTTCGAAATTTCATGTATTTTATCTGCTAATTGCAGAAGTTCATTAATATCTTTGTTACCCGCTGTTGTCAGAGATATGTTAATATTAGTTGGTAACTCTTTCATCCATTGCTTTTTTACAAGATTTTGCGCAATTTCTGAATTTGCACCTGCTAAAATCTTCATGGTTCTAAAGAAATCCGATGGCTTTGTTTCCCCAATTTCGGTATCCGAAAGAAAGAGTTCTAATTTCTTTTCTTCAGTCTCTGTAAATCTTTGAATAAGAGCATTCTTAAGCGTGTTATATTTATCCGTTTGTGGAGGTGTTTGTAGAATATCCAACACTTTAGTTATTATGTCCACTGGCAACACTCGTACTATATACTCGTAATTCGTTTGGTCCTTTGTTATTCCTTTTGTGTTAAATAGGGACTATGCCTGAATAAACCATGCTTGTGGGTATGGTGCCTAAAACAGAGGCAATTTAACTGCAACGACATTCATACCAGCTCTATCTCCTTCACCCAAATTTGCTACATCTCCTGCATTTTTCTGAGATTATCGCCAAGAAACCACTTCCGAAAATCAAACTTAACACTTAACACTCGTATTACTTTAGGTACTTCGCGGTACTTTACAACGTGGGGTCACCAAAAATAAAAAGGTGAACAAAAAAAAAAGGTAAGCATATATTAAAATATTTAACGTGGAAAAAGGGGTAAATGTTATATAAAAATCAATGTATGTATGTTGAATGTATATAAATATTGACATATATAAATTTAACCTTAGGAAAATATATTAAAACTATTTTTTTTAATTTTAAAATGAACCTGTTGCCTGACACAATTTTCTTACTGCTCTTTTCTATCTTTGTTCTTTATTCGTTTTTCAATTGTATTCTCTCTTTTTTAGTTTCTTTTCTTTTCTTGTGTTCTTTCTTGTATTGCTTTTTTCTATTTTAGTTTCTTTTCTTTTGTTGTGTTCTTACCTCTTAAAGTAATCTTTTAGTTCCTTACCACTACTGGGGGAACTAAAGATTGTTATTTGTTGCTTGTTTTTTTTATAGTTCGTCTTCTTCGGGGTCAGCAATATGATAGTGAGAGGGTTGTTGATGATAACCGCAACTCGTCACATCGATTTATCCAAATGTTTATTTTGAAGTTCGTCCAAAACATAAAGAAAATTATTATACTGGTATTAATAAAAATATAAAAAGATTTATTTTTATTTTTATATATATATATATATTTTCTAATCTTTTCTTTATGGCTCTTTTAGAGTTGAATAATTATATTTTTATTTTTATTCCATTTATATTCTTTTTAACTGATTTATTTATCTTATTTTTATTTCTCTATAATTCTGACTAATGTGCAACAAGATCTTTGAGAAACTGAATTTTTCGTTGACATCCTTTATTTTCTATAACTTTTTGTGAACTAAGATTTATAGAAAGTTAGTTTATTTTCTATACATTTTATTTTTACAAGGTGTCTGTACATGCGATGAAATTTTAGCGTGTAGTTTACAGTGCACTATCTATGCTAATTTACTATGTAGTCAAACGTATAGGTGTGCTACATATATATTGTCTGTCATTACAAAACCTGTACAAGACTTAATGCTTTCTTTCAAAAAAAATATTTTGATTGAAGATTGCAAGAAAGGAACCTACTTGGATAAGACTTAACTCAAGAATTAAAACACTCAGATATAACAGCTGACGAGTTTTACTATATTTTATATAGGGCTTTTTATTAATTTGTATAAAAATGAAATTCTTACAATGCAAATTACAAGAATTTTCTCGATTCAGACCTGCTTAAATTTATGAAATTCTTACAATAATTTTCTTTACTTTCAACTCTTTTTATGCATATCTATCTAAGGTAAAATTAGAAAACTTAAAAAAAATCCATAAGTCTTTGATACCATGTATATCCCATCTCTTTAGTTTTACTTCTACCTACTCAATTCTGTTTACTCGTTTTACTTCCTTCTTAAATAACAAAACAAATGAAAATCCCAGCAAAAACCAATATCATTTCCTTTATGGCAAAAAATTCTGCATCTTTCTTCCTTATTAAATTCGCGCATGAAATTTCATTATTAATTTTTCACAGTATGTCAGAGCAACTTTCGCCAAGAATTTCTCATAACGGAGACATATCATATATTATGTGGAATGGAATGAAATAGTCTGGGCACGTATTAAGCTCTGAAATGCGTCGCATGCGGTCAACAGCTCAAAAGGAATCGATATTTTTTTTAAGTAAAAATTAGATTAGATTTAATTTTTCTTTGTTGTTTTTAGTTTTTTTTAGAAGAGTTAAAGCATAAATAATTATGCTTTGATTCATTGCATGGATTTGCATGGTTTGTATACGAAGGGAAGTATAGGGTAAGGAAATTATGAGAACAAAGTCATTTTTAGCTATCGAAATTTTTACAGGATAGTGGCAAAATCGATCAACAACATTTTGGTGCAAATCGTGTCTCATTCTGTGGAATATTTTTATATCCTATATGGGGAGTTATCAAGTATGTATTTCCGTTTGGAACACATACACATCTACATACGGCAAAATTAATTAAGAAGCATTTTAAATTCGGTATCTGTCTGTCTGTCTGTCTGTCAAGCTCGTCTGTCAGAAAGAAAATTCGAGAATACATTGATTAACATAGCAACGATTTTGCAAATATTTTTAATATACAAACATTTCCAGAAATTTTCACAATGTATATACTATGCATTACTAGGAAATCGTAAAGAGTTCAGTCCTTAACTATTAAAATTTCCGAACTGTATGATTCAAAGAGTTTTGGTATAAAAATGAGTGATTCATGAACTCAACTGTCTCGTAAACTTAACTGTAAAATATATGTGTTTTCTACTTATTTGGCAAAGCGATATATACAGATCATTGCAAATCTTCTATATAGTTGAGTTGTGTGTTACAAAATCTACCCAGGAGTACTACCTTTTCTGTATTCTAGATATTCCGAAAAAGTTCTACTAGGCGAATTGCCGAATTGTCTCCCCAAAATCTTTTCGCGAGCACTCAAATGCGAGCTCAAGTGGAGTGCTGACCTTTGCGAACATGCAATGATAAAAAGTTATGCAGAGAGATACGAAAAGCGAGTGCCCTATACTTCCATGGGAGCGCTCTTTTATAGTTTTTGGAGTGGTCCATTTACACCTGAGACTTGACGCTTCGCATATGTATATATTTTCTTAAAAATATGTTAATACGCTACCATCGGAGCTAATTAGGCGGGCTCTAAGCCAACTTCTTTTAAAGCGCTCCGAACTTTGCCGCTGTTTAAGAGAAAGTGAAAGATATACAGAAAGGTTTACGTTTTGTGTAAATAGTGTGATAGGTTATTTTGAAACGAAGCTTTTGAGCTTTGCAAATTCAATGTGAAAAATTTGTGTTGATGACGTGTTTTTTGATAAAAATAATAGTTAAATAAAAACACTTAGTCAAAATTCTGAAATTATAACTTTGTTGAGCCATGACTTAAAAACCGGAGGGGAGGAGGGTAAAAGTTAATAGACGATTGCAAAGGATTAACGATTATTTTTATCTAAACATTTTTAAATCATCTTCATAGGATTTAACGTTCGGAGGTGACAGGTGTTCTATAAAAGTATATATCCAAAAATCTTTTAGTCCCGTTATCTTGGAAGCGGTTAGGATTTACACCTTTATAACCTTTAAATTTGTTTGCTTGTCTAAGCATGATTTATGTATTAGAGCCTCCGGGTGTACCTCCCAACACGGGACGTCCTGCTTATTTATATATGTATATTTAAAGCTTCAGGTGAAAATCTGTTTAGTCGTTAGAAAATTTTAGTACCTACGTGTGTACGCCACTGGTCTCAGATGTTTTTAATGTACTTACTCAAGAGTCTTTTGTGACATAAAGATCTCTGACATTTGTTATAATCATTTTTATTGCCGAACGAACCGTTTCAGAAATAAATGCAAAAATCACTAACTAATTAAATATTTTTTAAACAGAAGTGGTTGACATTTTTATGTACGCAATATCGCCATAATTATTCTGAGACCAATTGTAATTTCTATTCTGGTTACGCAAATTATTTCTCCAGTTCTAGGTTTTTCTGAAATAGAACCCAATCCTAACTATTTCTGCAGTAACTAAAAAAATTTTCTTCAGAAGTTTGATGAGAATTTTTCATCGGAATTATTATTTATTAATTGGTAGTCGACAGCATAGTATTTTTCCTACCCTGATTATTATTCATTCCCTTCCTAATAGCCTTCCTTCTTGGTGTTGGTCCAGCAGGATTGGGATCAGAGTAAGAATAATGTCTGGAGTCCAGAACAGTTGATATTTTTTCTATCATCGAACGTAGTACATAGTTTGGTTGTGAGAGGAGAGTTTAACATTATACTGACGGAAAATATGCTTTTACAAATACCAGGCTCGAAATGGTAATCTTAGGCGAGATAATAATTACTGTAATTTTATCCTTTTATTCTTTGTTGTTTCATATTTATGCTGGTGACGTTGAAGAGTCTATCTAAGTCGGTCGGCTTTAAAGTTTTAAAGAAAGACTTTGCCACGGAGGATACCTAACATCTCTATTGATTATACTATACTTAAAGCAAAATTCAATAAAGGACTCTCGTAGTCAGGATCTTAACGGAACGTAGTTGGTGTAGGTATCATTTCTGAACAAAGCACTCTATAGAAATTAGCCAAATTAGAGAATTACTGCTCAAGCAGAGAATTCCAAATAAGTTTTATCAATAGGGAGGCAGTCAGGCTGCCATTTGGTCTATATATTTTTTAAATAGTGAAAAGAAAACTGCCATGATAAGCTTGCCTCTCTACGTAGTCAGTACAAGATAAGTCTCCACTGCATTACAGGTGATAATAATATAAAAAGAATCGAGTTAATTGCAGAACTACACAGGTTGTGCTATACTATTTATTAAAAGAAAACTTGACATATAAAAACCGTAGTATCTGCACAACATACAGAATGATGTTGTGCGAATATAACCAAAGTAAAAAGATTAACAGGACTAGTAACGAGATTGTTAAGCTCAAGCATATTAGCACGTAAAGTTAGTTGGTGGTTCAAAGAGGATGGGCGCTCCTTACAATCGACATTACTAGAGTTGTGACGATTCCCATAAAAACAAGAATCAAATTAATTTTCTTGGCAAATCCCCAACACTTTCCAGGGAGAGTAGATTTTTTTTTCAATCTCAGTTATTTTGGAAAAGTACTATTAAGGGTTACCTGTTCCAAGTTTTATTTCGATCGTACACCCTCTTTTCGTAATATTTTATTTTCTAATCTAAGGCTGCAGTCAGAGTGCGCGCGAGAAGCGGAACGGAGCTCAAAGCAGAGCTTGTTCATGCGGCAAGCAATGCGAGAAGATGTCTGAGTGAATGCGAGATGCGCTTGTGATTTTGTGTGTGTTTTGTTTTATTATTTTTCACTATGTTTAGTTGTGACATTCGGAAAATAAAGTTATGGATTCGTCCGAAGAGCAATATTTCGTTTCCCAAAATATTTGCAATTATTTGTTTTTTTAAAGACAAATCATTTAGTGCGCATCTATTAAATGTGCAAAGGAAAGAATATGGAGAATTTCATCACCTATACAGTGAATTAAGGAATTACCCTGATAAATTCTATCAATATACACGAATGTCAATTGACACGTTCCATTATATTTTGAGCAAAATCGATTAAAGCTTCCTCCTAACTCCAATCTACCTGGAACAAATATTGCAATGCCTCATGTGTTCCTGGGGGATGAAGCATATCTTCTTTTGCACTCCCTACTCAGGCCATACGCTGAAAGAGATTGTAGCGCAAGTAATGCGTATTTTAATGCTCGACTATCCCGAGCTAGAAATTACATAGAATGTGCATTTGGCATTATCAACGCGAAATGGCGTATACTATGGAAGCCAATTGAAACTCATCCTTCTCTGGCTGAAATAATAATTAAAAGTATTTGCGTACTCAACAACGTTATCGTTAACCGTGAAGGAAATAATAAAATATTAAGAGAAGCAGAAGAGTTTGCACGAGTGAATAAAAAGAGCAACAAATCAAAAGTCTCTAATAAGTCGGCCTTAAAACTGCCCGGTTAATAAGAGATACTTTTCGCGATTTTATATGTAATAAATTGAACTAGAAATAAATAGTATTAAAACTTACTTGGTATTTTCATTTCCTTTGATAAACATAACCATAACTTTTCCACCAAAATTCTGTTGTGGTAACTTTTAGTTTTCTGATCTCACAGCGCAGGGCAAGAGAAGACTTCAATAATAAGTGTTTCCACGAGTATATCCATTTTAACACTACACAGAACTGCGAAGTTAAAGAAAAAACCATCTTTGCTCACGAGAGAAAACACTGCATAGACAGCTTTCTCAATTTGCGCTTTGACATCAGCTTTGCTCTCAGATCCGCTTTGCCTCTACTCTGACATAATCGCGCGTTTAAAAACGTATGTACATAGTTTTCTCGCGCGGGCCACTTAAGGCTGCAGTCAGAGTGGTCGCGAGAAGCAGAGCGGAGCTTAAAGCAGAGCTTGTTCATGCGACAAGCAATGCGAGAAGATGTCCGAGTGAATGCGAGACGCGCTTATGATTTTACATGTACTTTTTGGTTTAAAAATTAGTTTTCACGGTGTGGAACATAACTTCGAACATGGTTTAAATGCAGCATACACACGCCTACCTACATGCATGCATACTCTATTTTTCTATGGTATTAGAAATTTTGCCCCCCCCCCACTCAGAGCTTTACAACAAATTTTAGAGCTAACCTAGATAATTAAAAAATTACCACTTCCAAATCATTTCCCCTTTTGGGCAGCTAATGGTACTTTTAAATTGTATTAAAAAAAATCCAGAATGCGAGTAGCATATGCGCAGAAGTTTTCCCAACTTCTTGTTTGTTACTGTTTGGAAATATTTTTCATGGACCAAAACAATTTTTAGCGTAATTTTTCCTTTGGAAAGTTTTTCAATTTTTGTGGTGGAATGTGCTAACGATACAGTTCACAGCAACCGAGCTGTCTCAACTCCAAAACCCCTGATTGAATGTTATGCATCCGACAAATATGTTTATACATATGCTTGTGTATGTATAAATCTCATCAATAATATCCTTGAATCTCCTCCAAAAAATCGCTAGAAATATTTGTTGAAAGTAAATCAATTTGTTTTCTATTTTTCAATGTTTCTGTTTAATGCCAAATGTAAACCTAATGTCCAATTTTAAAATGACTTCAATTCATCTTTTATCCTCGGAAATTGAAACAAATGATTCGCGCGTGAAATATTCTGAGAATTTCAGGAATCTGCTGTGAATTATAATTAAAAGAGACGCTCACGTTTGTGTTGACTTAGCAATCGATTTGAAGGGTATTAGTTAACAAGTTTTAAGCCTCCGCTTCTGCATAGTTTATCAACAATTTAATTAATGGTGGCCTTAGGAGAGGGAATAAAATGTGGAGGTGGCTTGTATATATGTTCGCTTTTAGGAAAATGTAATTAACTAAAAGGAAAATTTTATATTAATGATGAAACACCTTTAATTAACTTTCTGAACAACTTACGAATCTGAGTTTTATTCAGCTGCCTTTAGATTTTTTTTTAGAACTCCAAATATTTTTCACTTTATATGAAATTGTGGTAGATATATAAAGTAGTTAGTAGTAGTTTAGTTTTAGAGACTTAATTAGGTTATTTTCTCAATTTGATCTTATGATCAAATTTAGAGAAATTTTTAAGTTAAACCGTGTTTGTGAAATAAAGTTTCAGCTGTCCCATTCGTTTGTTTGAAATTTTGATTCCAGACTTTATAACATTTTTAGATTTGTTTCCGCATCTGGTGAAACTGAATAACTTTGTGAGGTTTGAAATTAAGGAAAGCTTGTCAATGATAAAATTTTCATTTTAATAGTGAAGTTTTCGACAGGAGACAGTAAAATAATTTACAATATTCTGAGCTTAGTTTTCTGCTTTTTTTTCTATCTGGAGTTTCACAAGGGTCTAATGTAGTACCACTGCTCTTTATTTTACATGTTTAATATTAGCATTTCAAGCGTGTCAAAGAACTTTATTTTTTGTGTGTTTCTGCTGGAGCCAATATGCTTGAGCGGTTGGAAAACTTTAGAATTTCTACTAGGTCGCCGCTGCAGTATACACATGTGGAACTTCACTTCCAAATTACAACAGCATAGTTGAAATTACTTTGGTTTAGCGGCCAGTCCCAGACAACCCCCCCCCCCCCCCCCCCTTCGCAAAACTAACCGCAAAAGGAAAAAGGTATTTGGAATAAAGAGGGCGTTTAACCGCAACAACAGGTCAGATGTAGGCTACTACAACACAAGCAACACAAGACAGCACATAACAAAAAGAAAAAGACAATAATAAAGTAATTTCAATAAAACTAACTGGATAGGAGCGACTTTAATTCATGCATATTGTTTTGGTTTTTTTGTCTTTAGACAAAATATATGTTGATCCACTTGCTCATTCGAGTGCTCTTTCTTCCTTACCCCCATAAAAGTTCATTTAGATACAGTGGCACCTTAAAACACTCATAAGATTTTATTTAATTGCTGTCGGAACTTGAAACAGAAAAATCTTAAAAACTGTCTCTCACAGCTATGCACACCCGGTGTACTTAGGTTGTTCAGCGTCAGCTGACTCAAAGATTAAATAAACACAAAATATTTTTAATTTTTTCAAATAGAAAAAACTACTAAGAAACTGAACTAGCGGCAGGAAATGCAAGCGTTTTGGATAAAAAATACAGGAGTTATCTCAAAAAACGCCTGCTCACTATCGCTAATCGCGTTGAGCATTAATTTATTTATAATTACCTTATGTATACAGGTTGTCCCGTAAGTGGTGTCATATCCGAAGGCTACAGATAGGTCATGTTCAGTCGAGCAAAAAATTGTGGGGGGGGGCGATCCTAACCGTTTCGAAAATAACGGTACTTTAAGATATTTGGTATGTTTTTATAGATCACCCTGTACCTTCTGAGCGTTACACCCTGCATGGAAGTTTTATGTGTCAGTCGAAAGTCAACCACTTTACCTATAATCCTTCTACAAATTGAGAAGGATCAAATTCGAAAAATTTGAAATTTTTACTTGTTTTTTTTCATTTTGAGGTTAAGTTTTTAGGAAATTTACGTAATGACTATACCATTTTCATAACCAATAAAAAGTACTACTACTTTTTTCATTATAGCAAAACAACAAAACCTTTCCCAGTTTTGAACGCTATCATTACTTGATATATCTACTTGAAAGATGGCGAAAAGTGTGAAAAACTGAATCACTCTTACGATTTGAGTGCAATCTATTATCAAATTTACTGACTTATCAAACAAGACGCAGTCAGTTCCATATATATGTCTGTCAAAAAGGGGAGGTTTCCAAACTTTCAAAAATCATCCAATTTGAATCATGTAAATAATATATACAATGAGTATTTTCGAAACTTGATCAAACGAAATGTGCGGATACTAGATACCTAACCAAACAAAAAATTGTATGGCAAGTGGAAGTCCACACCAACTGTTTGGGAGTTACAGTGTCATTAAGGAAAAAAGCTGGATTTTCACATAACACCCTGTATCTTAAAAAGTACAGGGCGAACGGCCACCGTTAAAGTCGTATGCACAGCTTTATGGCCTTTCCAACGACTGCTCAACCAGCCATATACCCCTCCCCAACAAGAATTATGGTTGTCTAAACTAAAAACTTCGGATCTTCTTACCTTTTTTAATTTGGCCTCTATTATTATTGCAAAAAGTTCAATAACATAACCTTTTTTATAAAAACTGTAAACTGTAGACTCCCCTCTTTAATTTGACCTCTTACACCCTATGTGTTAACTGTAGCCGTTATACAGTTAATAACTCAAAACCTATTCAGGTCACACCGAAATTAGACAATATTTTCTAAAATGACGTGGTAAGGGAATAAATTATCGTTGAGAATAGGTTTGAAAATATGTTTGAGAATAGGCTAAGAGGTAATACCTCTTAAATGGCTACACTTAGCACATAGGGTGTAATAGATCAAATTAAAGAGGATAGTCTACAGCTTACAGTTTTTATAAAAAAAAGTTATGTTAACGACCTTTTTATAAAAATAATAGTGGTCAATTTAAAAAAAATGGTAAGAAAATCCTAAGTTTTTATTTTAGACCCCTATAACTTCTGAGACGAGTAGGGTAGAGAGCTGGTTGAGCAGTCGTTGGAAAGGCCATGAAGCTCTGCATCCAATGAGCTTTTACCTGTAACCGTACGCCATGTACTTTTTAAGATACAGGGTGTTACGTGAAAATGTTGCTGTTTTTCTATATCTATTGCACTTTTTACCCCAATAAATAAATTATCATTTCTAAAGTGGCAAATAATACTTTGGAGTCTATTTTCTGTTCATTTTTTTCTGTTCTATATGACTCGATGCCTACTAACCATGATAATATCAAAGTTTTGGCTTTAGAAACCTAGATGATCAGGGAACGATACTTTTTCACATATTTTGGGATATTTCTTCATAATCATTTCACCAAAAATTTTGAAGTTTTTGCTTTGCAATCCTTGAAAGTGGCCCTTTCAAACAATACCCCACATCACTAAACCTAAAAATAAAAAATATTTTCTTTGAATATTGAAGTTTGGACGCGTTATGAAGGGCTAACATTTTAGTAAATTTCAAATCCCTGTGTGTCGTCGTTTTCTGGACAATCATCTGTAACAGACAGACGGATGGACGCACAAGAGATCTTATAATTGCTCCGTTTCCTTTGCCGGAGGTAACCCCAAAAATAGTAATGCTGTAGTATTGTATAAAGTTAAGACATATACAGTTGAAATCGGCAACATTTTTAATTTATTTTTCGGCGAGATGCAAAATTCAGTAAAATAACTTCTAATATTTGTCGAGGTTCAAATTTGTTGGTAGCCACAAAGTGAAAAAAAGCATAAAAAAGCAATCTAATATTATTGAACCCATTTCGCAAATTACACTGCATACGTCACCACTTCCCAACTTGCATGAATTAAACAGTTGTTTTTAGCAATTTGAAACATTTTTTCAAAGAAAATTTACAGCTGTCTCTTTACTGTTTTATCTTTTTAATCATTATTTTCAAAAATTAGATGAACCTAGATTTGGAGCCGCTTGACGATGACACATTTGTGTCAGCCTTCACTGCGGATTACTTCTATTTCTACATCCTCCTCACTAAAATCTAAATCAGGTCATCTGCTAAATTTCCCCCTTTCACCAAAACTGGGTATAAATTAAACTCAATTCTCAAATGTCATGTCACACTTCTTTTGATTGTTTTCGACGAAGTTGCAGAAAAGGAAAAACTTCGTTTTCTTTTTTCTGTCACTGGAGGAGGGGTGGCACCTTTCCCCTAATAAATGGCCTTGCACTATATACATCTAACTTTTGCATAGTTTTAGATATTGTCTTACCATGATCTATAGATGCATGGTTAATGGTTTGGTTCGAATCTAAATATATTCCTATCGCTCGCAGGAATAGTAGCCAATGCAGTTACCATCGCCGGAACGGTTCTGTTCAATTTAGTTTTCCCATCTTAGCATTCATAGATTATGTAATCAGAACTGACCACAACGCTGTCAGTGTCAGTTGCTTCCTTCCTCTATGGTTTTAAAAATATACTAACTGCAGTTCACAATTGATTTTTTTTTAATTATTATTTTCTGCTTATTATCTCTTTATACATGTATGTAATAAAATCTTCTTATAATGCTAAATGTCGTCTTTTATAATTTCCAATATCTTCTAGATCTGGATGAATACTTGTCAGTATCTCAAAGGCGTTGAGATTTTCCTCTATCCATCAAAAAAAAGAATTTGGTTTGTATCTCAAAAGCTAGTAGGTTTGAACATACATTTAAGATCATAACATTCCTATCTGGCATCGCTTTTGAGAAAAATAAAGTCAACATCAGCAGTGACTTACCCTGCATAGAATTTTTATTTTATTTTTTATTTATTTTCTTTATTGAGCTTCTACTTCCCTTCTTCTATTATAAGGAGTCTAGTTATAGACTCAAGCTTTAACAAGATAATAAGAAAATTGAAAACAAGAGTGGTGACTGGAGCTTTTGTTAGAATACACACAGAGCATCATGCAACGTCAATAATATCCCTCGCAGGATTTAAGAAAAAAGTTGTAAATAAGTAATCAAGGGAAATTTTAACATTTTCAAAAAAATAAGAAAAGTCCCAAATGGCTACAAAATAATATTCGACTGAATTTCAAAATTAATTTAAATACCAGCAAAATATTTACGATAATTTTAATAAACAAATTATTTAATTAAAATTGAATTGAAATTATGAACGGAGTCAGTCAGAAACTGTTTTGGGAGGTGTTGTTGTATCGTTGGACAAAAAGTGTACACAGAAATACCAGAAATAAGTAAACATCACTTACACATCTAATTATCGTAAATGAGATATATGTATGCCCAAGTTCATATGTATGACAATCATCCCTCCTCCCTTATTATTTCAAGTAATTGCTATACATCGACTTGAACGAATTTTAATTAGTGTACATTTGGTTGCTGGGATACACAGCTTTGCTTTGGAATGTGATGGGAGAGTAATTATTTTTGTGATTCGGGTCAATATTTGGGGTTTGTTTTGTGTATATATAGTAATACATGTATATATGTAGGTATGTACGTGGAGCGTAGGTGTATGTGCATATAGTAGATAAAAGACTGAACATATGTACATATTCTTATCTCCAACACCAAAAGCGTCGAGAATTATAAATTGATTTAGAGTGCTCGGTTGTCTTTTTGAGACCAGCCCGCCCATTTAACTCGTACACGAATTTGACTGTCTGTATACCTATCTCTTATTTACTATTTTCGACACTCTCGTAGACCCACTTTTCGTCATCACAGCGAGCTGAAATTTGCCACAAAAGTTCATGTCGCGTGACAATTGAATCTATCAAAATTTTAACCGGAAATTTCCATCGAAAACCCGAAAATCGGGAAAAATCATTTGATAATTTGGTACAAATTTGATTAGTGATAAATTCGTTTCAGGAAAAAATGC
Source organism: Dioctria linearis (assembly GCA_963930735.1). NCBI lineage: Eukaryota > Metazoa > Arthropoda > Insecta > Diptera > Asilidae > Dioctria > Dioctria linearis. The sequence continues at coordinate 216,989,905 of OZ005742.1, read as the reverse complement.
AGAAGTTTTCCGATTTTTCCGAAAAAAATTTCCGGATTTTTCCGACTTTTCCGAAAATTTTCCGGTAAAAAAGTTTTCTAAATTATGCAGGATCAAGTTCCCTATCAACTGGCATCATTAGTTTCTCTCCGACAATGGTGAAAACTTGCAGAAAAATCGAGGAAAATTCATGTAAAACGCTTTTCCGGAGTTTTTCCGACCAAGGAAGGTTTTGAGCATTTTGCAACCTTAAGACAAAGTTGTAGAGCGAAATGAGTTGCATAAAGTTGCTTTTGTGGAAATTCCAAATCCCGGAAAAGCGGAAAAATCATCGGAAAAATGTTCATCGATATGATTAGTGAAAAATCGTGTTTCAGGAAAAGTGCAGAATTTTCCAATTTTTATGGAATCGGAATTTCCGACTTTTTCGGAAAATTTTCCGACAAAAAAGTTTTATAAGCTATGCGGAATCATTTTTTTTTTCCGTCCTACTGGCATCAATACTTTCTCTTCAACAATCATGAAAACTTGCATGAAAAATCGAGGAAAATTCATGTGAATTTTTAAAAAAAAATCATAGTAATAGGAAAAGTCTGTGGAAAATCGGGAAAATTCAGTAAATCAGTGTCTTTTCAGTCGTCATAAAATTGTTTTAAAATATCTCCATGGAGCACGTAATAACAATTGAGTTAACGTGAAAAAGGCAGAAAACAAAATATGTAAAAAACGCGTTTTCAAACAAAACTGAGGCCAAGCCGCATGAAAAAGTAGAAAATAAACTTTTTACTTTTCACACACAGAGGTTGACTCAGATTTTATTGGCTGACAATCACCGATATATTACAGTATAATCAATCAGAGGTAATAAGTGATTTGATTCATGAAGAGAAAGAATATTCAAGAGAAATGTGCCAATCAATAAATCTGAGTCCACCTCTGTGTGTGAAGAAAAGTTTATTTTCTACTTTTTCATGTGGCTTGGCCTCAGTTTTGTTTGAAAACTCGTTTTTTACTTATTTTATTATTTTGAAATTGAATGCGAGTAGAATAACTAACTTACGAACTTCCGTATTTCGCATGGATTCCACAAAATTCCTAATTTATAATTCCCGATCAGAGACGAAAAATTGGTATGCAAAATAAAATACTGGACTATGCACTGTTGTCCATTTTCAGCAGCAAACTCACTAACGCATCCTATGTAGGGTTCCACGTCGCACTTTATATCGTGTTTGCGGACATGCATATCCTTTTAAGGCCAATATATTACTAATTTATTCGCTAGATTTCAAACTCAGCACGACCAAAGCGTGCCACACACATGTTCCCCACCGCGATAATGCGCTGCTTTGCAGGACACTGTATACTGATTCGCTCAGCGATCAGGCATTTAGAACGCATTCCGTTAACAGTACTGACGACGTCTGTGCGCATTACTACGGCAAAAAATTATGGAATGTGGGTTTTGTCCGTAGAAACTTAAAATAAAAACAAAAAAACTAAAATTTTCAAATATAAATTTTCCATAGAACGTGGATTATGATACGTCTCCATCAGAGTTTGTGGAGTTAGAGAATAAATTAATTGACGAATGTGGCACTAGTTTCTTTTGGATTTAGTACCCAGGCGTCCAAAGAACGGCAAAGTGACGATTTCAAGAACTTCTTTTCATGAAAGAGGTATTCGATAGTTTATTTTTGTGCCTTAAACATGGAACGTGCGAAGTATAACCTTCCCTTAGCGATTTTATGGGACAAACCAATAACTAATTTCAAATGAGCATGCACCTCAATCCTTAATTGGACATGATAAGGCCTCAATCGGAGGTTTTCAATGCGTTTTTTTTCTTCTGCCTACGGCATATACAGCTTCTCTCAGTAGCCTAAGTGGTTTTGTCTGTAGCTACGAGCAGATCAGCAGAAGAATCTTCATCATCCAAAATATTCATAGTATTCAATCTCATCTACATCACCTGACTCCGTCTCCATACCATCTTCGATAACAAAAGCATCATCTAACGTGGCCATGTACTCCTCTATGTATTAGAGGTTCTAACATTTCATACAAAATTTAACTTAACTGAATTGTTTGAAGAAAAACAATTTTTTTCTATTAAAGTAAGAAAAAATTTCCGAAAAATCAAGTTAAAACTTTGGCTTGGATAACGAGGGTACCTTCAAAAATAGGCAACATAACTTGTTGTAACTCCTGGATGATTGGAACTGTCTTCTGCCCACAACTTTTTCTTTATCTCAATCTCCTCTTCATAAAATCAGGGATATTTGATTGAACTGCACCATGTATTTTTTTTTCGTTCGTTACTTATTTTGAGTATAGAGGGGTATCCATATAGCCTCTCCGTACTAGGATATATGTATATAGGAGTACTCAAAGGGGTGAGGGGGAAAAATTGGGAAGAGGCAGAAGAGGAAGCAAATTGTATACATGTACGTCACATAAATTAATGAGGTTCACTGGATCAATGTACATAGTACATTGCAGCAATAAACGTCGGAAAAACGATGAACAACAGGGTACACATAAGTCGACCCTGACATTATTGTTTCTATAACATTTGTATTTCTATTATTTATTATTTTTTCACTATAAAAATAATCCAAGAAAGTGCAAAGCAAGCAATGGGAATTTAATGTGTAGGGTGCTAAAATACTGCAAATCTACTTTTCGATTTCAATGCCAATAAACTACTGAATGCTAGAGATAAATTCTCCGTGCTTCCATAAATTGCAAGCAAATTTTCATATGTATCATCCATCGTTTCGTTTTAATTTCTAATATACAAGGTTGGTATAGTAAGCTCTGGGTAATTTAAAGGTTTCCATGATTTTTGAGTTTGTTTACATCTAACGGAGCTCTTGAGTTGCTATACAGGGTGTTTCCCCTTAGGAGTGTCCATAGAGCGGGAGGTGATAGTACTCACCTAGACGAACCAAAAATTGTATGGAAGAGGGGGGTGGGGGCAATATCAACCGTTTAGGAGTTACAGGGGTGATTCATAAAAAAAACTACAGGGCATATGGTCACAGTTAAGGGCTCACTGTATGTAGAACACTTCATGGCCTTTCCAACGACAGCTCAACCAAGCCCCGTACCCCTCTCCCCCACAGAAGTTATGAAGGTCTAAACTGAACATTTCGGATTTTCTTACCTTTTTTTTTTAATTTAACCTCTATTATTTTTGCAAAAAGGTCATTAACATAACTTTTTTTTATAAAAACTGTAAGCTGCAGACTCTCCTCTTTAATATGACCTATTATACCCAATGTCCTATCTGAAGCCCTTTAAGAGTTATTAGCTCTAAACCTATTCTCAAACCTATTTTCAAACCTTATCAACGATAATTTGTTCCCTTAGCACGTCATTTTAAAAAATATCGTCTTTTTTCGGTGTGACCTGAATAGGTTATGAGTTAATAACTGTTTAACGGCTACAGTTAAGACATAGGATGTAATAGGTCAACTTAAAGAGGAGAGTCTGCAGTTTACAGTTTTTATAAAAAAAAGTTATGTTAATGACCGTTTTGCAAAAATAATAGAGGTCAAAATAAAAAAAAAGGAAAGAAAATCCGAAATTTTTAGTTTGAACCTTCATAACTTCTTAGGGGATAGGGGTACGGGGCTGGTTGAGCTGTCGTTCGAAAGGCCATGAAGTTCTGCATACAGTGAGCCCTTAGCTGTGACCATGCGCCCTGTAGTTTTTAATATACAGGGCGTTTTGTGAAAGTCTAGCTTTTTTTATGAATAACCTGCAACTCCTAAACGGTTCATATTGCCCCCCCCCCCCCCCTGCCATACAATTTTTGGTTCGTCTAGGTGAGTACTATCACCTCCCGCTCTATGGACCTCCTAAGGGGAAACACCCTGTATATGTGCACAGGTTGTGAATTTATTTAAAACAAATTTTGAGAACTAAAGGTAAAGTAAAGAAGGTTGGGATCGAGGTTGGATATATGTGTGGTTAATTAAGACTATGAAAATGTTTACCGCCATTTGATTTAATCTAGCGGGTAAAGTCAGTGTGATAAAATCACTTTAACTAAAAATTCATGGATGAGTTTCGATTGAGAGTAGGAAAAAAATAGGCAAGCCACTGTTCTCGCGGCTTATTGGGAGATATCTTTCAAAACTAAGGCTATTTTGAATGTTGTAAAAGGTTTGGTCATTTGTGTCCTTTGAGTAAGTTGGGAATAATCATTTAATACCACAAAATTACTTTCCTCACCGAATCGTTATATCAGAAGCGTTGCTTAGTATAACAATATTGCAGCCGATCGCGAGCATTTAGCAAATGAAAAATTGCTGCATCCTCTGAGTGATCCAATCAGTCTTCAGTGCCACAGACATTTGTATTTGTTTCAGTTTATTTCATTCTTTAGTCATAGAAATCACATTTCTTTTAAGAAAAGCCTTCTTAGTAAATGGAAATTATACCTATATTCCATATCTTTAATACAAATCCAAATTAGTTGAACTTAAGTCCCAAGTCGATCGTTGCAGGTAGAACAACAAAATATATAATACTAGGTATTGTAAACTATAAAGATTATCAATCATATTTATTAAGGGAAGGTTACCATTCCTGACGATGAAAAATTCTTTTTTTTTACATAATTATCATCCTTAAACTGTTTAGAACAAGTGGATGAAAGGATATTTTCATATCTAAACTATTTCAGAATTCACAGCCTGTTGTAAGTGGAACCGTCCGCCAGCTGGAAAACAGGTAGCTGAGGTGCTCGAAGCGCGCGTGCTGGGGAGACCTTTTCTCGCTACCCCCGAGGTATCCTCATAAATCTCAAGAAAATACCAAATCGTTCGCCACCGGCTTATCACTAGAGTAAATTCTGTACTCAACTAGTCGAAACTGTCTCCATCCCAAATTCATCGTTAAGTTATTTCTGCGATTAAAAAAATATAACAATATGCGCCAGGGAGGGGTTCATCCTTTTTACTATGGTTCGTTAGTTGTTGATGCTATTCTATAAATGCTGACTCACTTCGCCTATGATAATTAGGGATATGGAGATGACCTAGTCATAACAATAAAGAGCAAACATAATCGAATAATCTGTGTTTAATGTAGAATCTCCTGAACATTGTTCACAGCATGGAAAGCAGAAAGGGGGACTCCGTGTAAATCCGGGTAAAACAATAGTCATTATATTCACAAAGAAAAAGAATGTTTTCTTATAAGCATCATCTCTTAATCGGATAATAGGAGAATTTTCGAAGGTGGTCTAATATCTAGGTATTTACTTAAGTAGATATGAGATCTCATTTAACAACAACATATACATGCCATTGTCCTTTCAGTAAAATTTGGCAGCTGAAGCTTAAAATGTCCGTATGGCGTATGGTCATATATGTAATTTGAAATCGTATGGGAGTTACAACTAAAGAAAAGACAGCTAAAATTGGTTTACAAAAGTTCTAATGTATCGCATGTTAGGAGGAATGTCTATAATTACCATATGTCTCCGTAACCTTAGATGCTAATGAACCTTCCTCCACTACATCTGTATGGAACGAAAGTGATGCTCCCTTTATTACTATAATACTGCAAATTTAAAATTATCTTTAGTTAGGTAATTGTTTGGGCATTTTATTGTTATTGAGAGATTCGTTTAGGATCCAATAGTTGATTAGCTCCATCGCTTAATGTAGTGCCGAAATATTGCAGCTTCAAGCCCTTCAATGTGATCTTGGAGGATCATCAAGAGTGGCATTTAGATGATTTATCCTTTCAAAAAGGACCTCTTAAATGATATACGAATGGATCAAAAAATGGAAGGCAGCAGATTAGACGTGGGCGTATATGAACTTATATTTATCGAATCGCTCACTGAATTGCTAGACTGCAACAAATAGATTCTTGCTCCATTTTATAAAATCTTCTATGTCATGAAAAATTCTCGTCACTAAGTTTCTCGCGGTTGAATTTATGCCCAGCGGAGGAATCCATAGGTTGGCCCTAGAACAGCGAATAGCATTCTTGTTTTATAGACGTGTAAGCTGGCAAATCACAGATGGTGAGAACTGACCACATGCGTGATTTCAAGGCAGCTGCGGCCCGGAATATGTCCTGGGAAGACTGAATCTCTGCTAAGCAAAAACCGGAATTGACTCCTTTGGCTGGTTCTAACGCACCCTTAAATAAGAGGAATCTTCTCCAATGAGTTTCCCAATTGTGGATGATCATAGATTCTAATTGTGGATGATCATATATTCTTTCACGATCGCCACCACTCCAACCTGACCTAACCTTGATTTATCACGAAATTAATAAGAAAGGGCGGCTAGATTAAAACAGGAGACAAATTAGTAACCTTTTATTTTGCTTATTTATTACAAAATTTGTGGATATCTTTCAAAAAGTTATATTTGAAACAAATTTTAATACAATTTCTTTTTGCATTAAAATGTTGTACAGTCTTGTCTAAGGTCGACGTGATGCGACTAATCATTTTGTGGTAAGTTTGAAAACCTAAAGCAGCACTTTTTTTGACTGTGTTTTGACATATTGCACTGAATAAACCTTAAAACGTAGATTATTCTGCGAAATGCATATCATAAGAATTGAATTATTCAATTCAATTTATTATCAATTTATTCGGGGTATATACAGAGATCTTAAGTATAGATTTTCACAAATACAAACGTAAAATAAATCTTAAAACGCTATAATTGGTCTAAGACCAATTCTTAGGATACCATAGACTAGTTGAACCCGTGATACAAAGATAACAAGGTATGGCCGACAAAAATGAAATTTACAACTAGAAATTTTTTTCATTTTGATAAGAACGATTGAAATTGAAACGAACAAATATGTGACAATTGCCGCCAAAGCAGGCAAGCAAACAATTGACAGATCTTCGGCCATAACTTGTTAATACTTGTAACATAGGTTGAACCCATGCACTGTATAGTAGCAGGGAGGTTGTTTTACAAACGCGCAATTGAAACAAGATCAGAGCGCTCCAAAACAGTGTACTTAAGATGCCGTACTCGCAGCCTCAGATGCCTACTTTAGGCCAAAAGCACATGATCGGCAAACAAGTAGCCGATGAGCTTATAAAAAAAAATCAAAGCTCTCCGATCCGGGGGACGATTACTTACCTGAACCTGATATTGGGATAGAGTACTCACTTAGAAGATACCCCACTGTCTTCCGGACTGAAGTCTTCGCCCTAGCAATGGCAGCGAAGATAACCCTTGATATGAAGGGAAAAGACATTGCTATGCTTTCGGATAGTCTGGCAGTTGTGATGGCTCTGAGTGACCCCCAGATAACATCTACGTTACTGGGGGACTTCAGGTCGTCTGTAGATAAGTTGTGTTTCAACTACAAGGTGGAACTTCAGTGGGATCCTGGTACCATGGAATGGGGAATGAAAGGGTTGACCTTTTAGCTAGGGCTGGCTTTGATTCTCCGTTCTGTGGACCAGAACCCGCCGTAGGCGTTGTCACTTCCAGTATTGGATCTCTTACCAAAGCGGATATTCATAGCAAGTACTTGTAGGAGCACAATACTTTTGCTTAATGGGCGTAATAGGATTATCGCTGATTTGTTCATAGGGCTTGGAAGGAAACAAACTCAGAGCTGAAGTTCCCATCACTACCGGCTACCGCTCGCTACAAGGATGGGAGTTGTTGACAGCCCTGAGTGTTTCTTCTGCCTAAAACGAAAGTCTGAGACAACCGAACACTTTTGCGTGCTTGTCCGGGTTTCGCCCGGAGTAGGCTTGATTCTCTATGCTTTGTCCTTCTATTTGTAGAGGAGTAGAAAAACCTTCCTTACCGTGGTGCACTTCATTAAGAGGACTGGAAGGTTTTGGGGGCTGCTAGCAGGACAGGACAGTGGGCCGCTTGTGGACTCCGCGCTTGTCCCCCTGCCTTAAAAAAAAGTATTAGACATTCGCGAACAGCTGTATTTTTCAATTCATGGATTTAGCGTGGTCGCAGAAATTCATTAAGCTATGGATTGATATGCCCAGTTTATTCACGCGATCGATATATGGTAAAGGTACATTGTTCAGCAATATTAATGGAAGATCAGAAATGTAAATCCGTTTATGGGACAGAATCAAGCAATTAGACTTCCTTTGATTTAAACCCAAGGAACTAGCTATAGCCCACTCCATATTTCCGATAAATCCGAATTAAGTCTGCCAGCATAATTTTCGACTAAACCAATATGCCTATCTGTATGTAATTATAATTGGGAATACTCGGTTTTAATAAGAATGTTGATATATAATCATAAACATACATCCTTGCGGGACATTAAACTTTAGTGGTAAATTATATGAAATGCTATTTCTAGTTTTTACTATTTGATGCTGGTCGGCAAGGTACCTATAGCTGCCGATGTGGAAAGCCTGAAAATTTCAAAGGATTTAGTAAAATCAGAACTATGGACAAAAACATAAGACATTTGTTAGCGACAGTCGTACAGCTATTTGGGTTCAAGTTCCTAGCTATGGGTAGAGCATCCGCAATTTTTCAAAGCATGTGAAACTGAGAAATGGTGACACTTGAATTAAAAACATCCGAGACGGAAGATATGACCAATGGCAAGCTTGAAGAATCGAGCCGAAATACTATTCACGCTATTGGCTTGCGACTTAGTAGCTTTGATACAACAAACACATTGTTGGGAAGATCTGGAGCAAGTCGTAAAAATTGGAGATGGGATGACAGAGAGAACGGGGCGCTATTATTAGCAAATGTAAAAAAGGAATTCATGTATACATAGTGTCAAAGTCGCAGTTAGGACCAAACGAAGATTACTCCATAACTTCTTAGATAAGAATTCAAATTGGCAGTAGTTTTGTTCACATGTAGGTATTTGTTGTACTTCCCATTAGTCCTCGTCCGTAGGAATCTCTTAGATATCCAATCGCTTTAAGTGATCATGCTCCCAATTTCAGCCTTAGTAGAACTCCCCTAACTGTCTCTTTTGTCGTCTTAAGTTATTATTAATAATATTTGACAGGGAGCTAACGTCTCATTTTGAAATCTCCCACGAAAGCAAGAAAAAGGGCATAAAGAAGCTTAAAAAACCGCTCAAAGTGTGTAAAAGTGATATTCAGTAATTATTGTTGAAGTTTTCATTGTGTTTAGTGCTCCTCCTAATAAAAAAACTATTAAAAAAACTTATAAATCAATTGTAAAAAAGTGCAAAACGATTGACAGTTTCAAAATTTTAATTATTTTTGGTAGTTGCCAGGACAACATGGCAACCGTGAAAAAATTTGTAGTGATGAACTAAATTAATTTTTGGAAAGTAAAAACAAAAAAATAATACAATAAAAATTCATTTATTTTAACAAAGAAAAGAAAATATAAACAATATATTTGTATTAAATAAGCCATATAGCATCTCTGCCGCACTCAAAATGAGCACGAGGAGTGATTCGAGGGGGACGGATGATCCCCTCAAATCAAGCCAAAAAAGGAAGAAGAAAAATAAATCTTCTTGTTCCTCTTCCAAGGAAACTATAAAAGGGCCAACTCAAAAGGCCATAAAGGGTCCAATTGAAGAGGCCAAACCGCAGTCGCAAACTCCCTCGGAGAAGACTGTAGTTAGGGCAGCAGACAGTGCTCGAGAACATACTGGGGCAATGAGCAATATAGCAGCAGTTCACGCGGTTGCAGCAGTACGAAACGTGCCTCAAGCAGATCCTACGATCCCAGCGACAAGACTTCGTTAAATCTGACTGAAGTTGTCAAAATAGCTTCAAGCTCATTACCGAAGCCTAGTGGTATTATAATGCGACCACGGCTGTCTTCAATGAAGCGAAATGCCCCAAAGAAGCAGCCAGTAGCAACAACAGAGGTAGCAGTGGAAGCAGCATCACTGCGACCGCAACCAGGAGTGCCAGGGAATTCGTATGCCCAGGAAAGTGGTACTTCCAGAAGTTGTAACACTATCGAAATTCAGAGCAGAGGCATCACTCCTCGTCCAGCCCCATTGGACGAACGGAAGCCTCGGCCCAAGACCAGAACGGGCCTCCAGAGCTTTGTCGACGGGAGGTGGCAGGACGAGAGCTACGGGACGCAGCTTGAGCATATCAGAGGATGTCCTCAGACTGCATACCGCGTCATCTGCTGTGAGCAGCTGTTCTCTATGGGAATTATAGCTGGACGAATGGTCGAGGTGTACACCACGACCCTCGAAAGTGCTACCAAGCTCTTGCTTGAGGACCCAAGGAACAATTTTAGCAACTATATCGTTGCGAAAATTGGATCTTTGTTTTAAAAGGGCTTTATAACGACTTCACGTGGCAAAATTGTTTTATAAAAGTTACATGATTTGGTTTTTGGTCCTTGACACTAAAATGTTTTATCATGCAGTGTTAGGAATGCTTCCCGAACTAGGTATAAATCTATTTGTCTTCGAGAGCTACTTCGTTATATAATGCTTTTATAGTGGTCTGCAATTCCATTTATCTGAACCCTATTAAAACACTGTAACGAAGTCACAAATTTGAAACCGAATTAAATTATTTTTGCCCGCTACTGGGTTTTTTTTAGTTAAAACTTGAACTTAAATTCAAGTAACCACGCCACTGAGGCATGCAAACAAGCTGCCATAGTCACAGGCTGCATGATCAGCATGCCAGCACATGTACTAGTCAAGTACATGAAAAGCTTTTCAAAAGAGCTTGCAAGCTCTTTTATACTTACGCCAGTAGAAGCGTCAGGCACTCAGGCACTGAGAAGCTCTGACCCCCGGCTATATAAAGTGCGCCATTCGCCCACAGAAATCAGTCTGGTCAGCGAGGTGCTCAGACATTTTACTGGCTGACTAGTGGAGCGCGAAATTGCACACCGCGTAAATAATCCCCGTGCATTTTTTTAAACATCCGTCCTCATCCGTTGTGTTAAGGTTAGAGTGAACCATCCCGCCTTAACATTTCCGCAGCCATCCCGAAGAACACCCTCACGTCAACTATGAGCTCAGCGATTCCAAGGAGATAGAAGAGTGGTAGCGAGACGAAGCCACCACACATAACACTCAAGCCACAGAACTACACCCTATCCCAGCCGGGAATAGTTTTCGCAGCCGCCCGACGTCTCGCGGACGGGAAATGGATCCTCCGATTGCGAGGACTTGTATGAGACGCCTAAATCAAGATACCCGGAGCCAGAGTCCAGACATGAAGTATCCGATGTAATTAAGTAGTTTTTTGTAAGTTTTATGTTCTTGATTTTTGAAATTTAGTATTAGCATACGCAGAATATTATAGTGTAGAATATACATTTATTTTGTTTAATTGTTCCAATTTTGAATTAATTTTGAAGTGTTAGAATCGACGCATTGTGATATTTCTAAAAGTGTTAGATTTATCTTCACCTATTTGAATTGTCGAATCCACGCTGAACTTCCGAGTCTGCCAGACTGAATTTCTCAGAGGGATGATTTCTTAGTTTTTGTAAATAAAGTTCGACAGGGAAAGATCCTTTTATTCCTCGTTATTCACCCTGATGTTAATGATATAGAATCTCTGATTCTTTTCACTTTGAAGAAAGAGGGGGATGTAACGAAGTCACAAATTTGAAGCCGAATTAAATTATTTTTGCCCGCCACTGGGTTATTTAATTAAAACTTGAACTTTAGTTGAAGTAACCATGCCACTGAGGCATGCACACAAGCTGCCATAGTCACATGCTGCATGATCACCACGCCAGCACATGTACTAGTCAAGTACATGAAAATCTTTTCAAAAGAGCTTGCAAGCTCGTTTCTATTTACGCCAGTAGAAGCGTCAGGCACTCAGCCACTGAGAAATTCTGACCCCCGGCTCTATAAAGCCCGCCATTCGCCCACAGAAATCAGTCTGATCAGCGAGCTCGACGAGTTAGGTGATCAGACATTTTACTGTGGAGCGCGAAATTCCCACAATAGTAAACCCTTGCACGCCGTGTGAATAATCCCCGTACATTTTCTTAAACATCCGTCCTCATCCGTTGTGTTAAGGTTAGAGTGAACTATCCTGCCTAAATATTTCCTTGGTACGTCGTGTGATTTTTCCCCTACCATCCGTCCTCATCCTTTGTGTTAAGGTTAGCGTGAACCATCCCGCCTTAACATTCGCTTGGTACCTCATGTGATTTTTCCCCGTACCATCCGTCCTCATCCTTTGTGTTAAGGTTAGCGTGAACCATCCTGCCTTAACATTTCCTTGGTACGTCGTGTGATTTTTCCCCGTACCATCCGTCCTCATCCTTTGTGTTAAGGTTAGCGTGAACCATCCCGCCTTAACATTTCCTTGGTACGTCGTGTGATTTTCCCCGTACCATTTGTCCTCATCAAATATTCTCTTGATACGTCACCGTCTCCCTCTCAGGTTATTATAATGTTGAATTCAGAATTATTAGCATAGTGGTAAGCCGTGTGAAGTTCCTCTTACCACTACCTAGTTTTCAGTATAGGATACATAGATCTAGGATATATATATATATTGAATTTGTAAGAACTAGTCTCTTTAGTATTAAGTCCAGAATTATTCTAGTAGTGGTAAGTCGTGTGAAGTTCCCCTTACCACCACATAGTCTCTTGTATAGGTGATAAATAGAACTAGATTAAGTTAGCTGTGTAACTGGTAGGCTATTTTTTCAAATAAAGAAATATTTTATTTATATTGTAACTGAATGAGTTTCATTTTTAAGAAAGCCTGGTCCGACGAGGTATCCGCAGCCATCCCACCGAAACTCCGTTACAAATTTGGCGCTAGAGCAGGGACCTGCGAGATAGCCCCGACTTGTCACACAGACAGTATTTTGAGTGTAAGCACTCCCTGTGTAGGCTAACTATCTTAGCTAGAGGTAGATTAGAATAGGGCAGCTCTATTTAGAGTAACCTGCGAGATAGCCCAGATTTGTAAGACAGACAATTTTTTTCCGAGTGCTACCACTCACCTTGTGGAATCGTTAAATTTGTGAGTATTAGAATAGAGTAGGATAGTTAGTTAAAAGTGAAGCGCACCCGTGAATTATTGTGTGAATTTCACTGAGTAGAGAGTGAAGAATAGGATAGAATAGTGATGGTAAAATGCCTGGCTCAAATCTCACCGCGACGACGGTATACTTACTCCGGAAAGAGTTACGCATCCAAGAGCTAGAAGCTCGTGACTTGGACATCCAAGGCACCGTAGATGAGCTGAGGAAGCACTTCAGCGACGCTATTAAAGAGAAACGAACGTCTCAGTCCTCCGATGAGTCGAACGTGACAGGGACAACAAGCACCGAAACCCAAACTCAGGTATAAGCACGCAGCATCATGCTGACTTGCTTGTGCACCGACTAATAAAAAAGTCCGTCTTTCCGATACCGACATTATGGACAAAGTTCGTAAATGGGCGGTGATATTTGACCAAGGTCAAGACCCCCTCGCCTTCCTCGAACGAATTGAGGAGTTGTCCGACTGCTACGAAATACCCATCCACCGACTCTTTAAAACGCTCCCAGAATTACTAACTAAGAATGCCTTAGCTGGGTATAGAAGCAACCGAGAGAGATGGTCAGGATGGACAGAATTTGTCAAAGAATTGAAAGCATTCATCCTCCCACCCCGTTTTCACGACCGATTAGCCGAGAATGTCCGTAGCCGCACACAAAAACCTGGCGAAAAGGCGAAAGATTTCATTATCGCCATACAATCGCTAATGCGATGGCAGACTGATCTATCACCAAACCAGAAGTTAGAGAGAATATACGAAAATCTACGACCCGAGTACAAGTTGTACATTCGCGGAAGAGATTTTTCTGATCTAATAGAGCTCTGTCAGCTCACCGAAGAGTTCGAACAGATCAAAATAGAGGAGCAGAAAGCCCAGAAATCCACCACCAGCCGCACAATGTCAGCCCCACGTGTCTTATCAATTAGGTAAGCATACTCTCGAGAAGAGTGTTGCTGGCGATTTGGTGAGAGAGGGCACCGCTCTCGGGAATGTTGCAATTCCGGCCGATTATTCTGCTCACGTTGCGGCCGAGAAAATATTATGTCTCGAAACTGTACGTGTCCAAAATAGGCCAGGAGCAAGGTCAGGAATCACCGCAGGGGTACCAGTAACAGCACGGAACCGAACACCCCATCAAAGGTACCAGAGACCGCCAAAACCAGTTCAAATGCTACTAGCAACAGTAGCGAATCTAGATACTTTCTCAACGCCGAGATTTTAGGCAAACCTCTCTTCGCTCTAATAGACACCGGCTCAGGGAAATCTTTTATAGGATATGAACTGAGGAGCATAATAGAGAGTCTCAAAATCCCCAGCCATACATGCAACTTTAAAACCTCCGTTGCCAATGGTTGTGAAGTGCAGATCACTACCGGCTATTAGCTGGCCACATTTGTTCTACTACATGCCCGGTCTACACGAAGTCGTTATTCTGGCCATAGATCTACTACAGAAATAGGACATTAGACTACAACTCCTGGGAAAAGAAATCCTTCCAAATGAGGAAAACATCAGTTACAGTGCCGAGGGTAGTAGTATAGCCATAGATAACTCCAAAGGATTACCGTCAGAAGATAAACAACTTGTCTTTGAGCCTCTCCCCGAAAAGCTATCCCGATCTGAATGTGTTACGAAATGAACACAGATAACCGAACACCGAATCCCTATGAAACCCGACCGTCCGATTAAAGAACAAAAATTTCGAAAACTCCGAGAGACTTTTGAACTTGTTAGGATTCATTTAGGGAAAGCGTTTACAAAACAGAGACAACATTATAACCTGAGATGGAGACCATGGTGTCCCAATCTTGGAGACTCTGTGTTAAAGAAGGAGCAACGACTCTCTTCTACCATAAAACACTACTCCGCTAAGCTAGGAGTCAAACACGAAGGTCCTTTTACCGTTACAAAAATTATCTCTCCTGTAATTGTCGACCTCTCCAACGAACGGCCCGTATGACCAGAAAATTACACGTTAAAGACCTGAAAGCGTACTACCACCGAGACGACCCAGTTCAGCCCGTGTATAAAAGGCTGAGCGCTACAACGGGAGAAGTCATTCCAAGTACAACCATTTCCGAGGCCAGTCAACCCACAACCAGTACCAGGGGTGATCCTCCGATCAGGAAGCCAACCCAACCTGCCAAGATGACATCAATAACAGCTATCAGGACGCTTACACTATGCCAATCAACCGCCACAAAGAAAAAAAGCCAGAAATCGATGCCATTCCTGGAGATATGACCAAAGAAGACCGATGCCGAACAAAACATTCAGCCGAAGCCCACTATCGTGCTCAACCGAGAAGATGCTTCAGTTCCCCCATCAACCTGAGCAATAAGGAAGAAGACAATGAAGACCGTGCCGTTCCTGCCAGCATCCCGCACGGAAATAGCACCTCTAGTAAAAAGAAGATGCATAACCTAGATCAACAAGGAAACCCGTCGGCTAGTAAGCTGAAACAGCTCGCAACCAAAAGGAAGAAGACGCACCCGAAGAACACCCTCACGTCAACTATGAGCTCAGCGATTCCAAGGAGACAGAAGAGTGGTAGCGAGACGAAGCCACCCCACATAACACTCAAGCCACAGAACTACACCCTATCCCAGCCGGGAATAGTTTTCGCAGCCGCCCGCCGCCGAATCCAGACCCGTCCGGGCCCGACGTCTTGCGGTCGGGAAATGGATCCTCCGATTGCGAGGACATGTATGAGACGCCTAAATCAAGATACCCGGAGCCAGAGTCCAGACATGAAGTATCCGATGTAATTAAGTAGTTTTTTGTAAGTTTTATGTTCTTGGTTTTTGAAATTCAGTATTAATGTAGGCATACGCAGAATATTATAGTGTAGAATATACATTTATTTTGTTTAATTGTTCCAATTTTGAATTAATTTTGAAGTGTTAGAATCGACGCACTGTGATATTTCTAAAAGTGTTAGATTTATCTTCACCTATTTGAATTGTCGAATCCACGCTGAACTTCCGAGTCTGCCAGACTGAATTTCTCAGAGGGATGATTTCTTAGTTTTTGTAAATAAAGTTCGACAGGAAAAGATCCTTTTATTCCTCGTTATCCACCCTGATGTTAATGATATAGAATCTCTGATTCTTTTCACTTTGAAGAAAGAGGGGGATGTAACGAAGTCACAAATTTGAAACCGAATTAAATTATTTTTGCCCGCCACTGGGTTATTTAATTAAAACTTGAACTTAAGTTGAAGTAACCATGCCACTGAGGCATGCACACAAGCTGCCATAGTCACATGCTGCATGATCACCACGCCAGCACATGTACTAGTCAAGTACATGAAAAGCTTTTCAAAAGAGCTTGCAAGCTCGTTTCTATTTACGCCAGTAGAAGCGTCAGGCACTCAGCCACTGAGAAGTTCTGACCCCCGGCTCTATAAAGCCCGCCATTCGCCCACAGAAATCCGTCTGATCAGCGAGCTCGACGAGTTAGGTGATCAGACATTTTACTGTGGAGCGCGAAATTCCCACAATAGTAAACCATTGCACGCCGTGTGAATAATCCCCGTAAATTTTCTTAAACATCCGTCCTCATCTATTGTGTTAAGGTTAGAGTGAACCATCCTGCCTAAATATTTCCTTGGTACGTCGTGTGATTTTTCCCCGTACCATCCGTCCTCATCCTTTGTGTTAGGGTTAGCGTGAACCATCCCGCCTTAATATTTCCTTGGCACGTCGTGTGATTTTTCCCCGTACCATCCGTCCTCACCCGTTGTGTTAAGGTAAGCGTGAACCATCCCGCCTTAACATTTCCTTGGTACGTCGTGAGATTTTTCCCCGTACCATCCGTCCTCATCCGTTGTGTTAAGGTTAGCGTGAACCATCCCGCTTTAACATTTCCTTGGTACGTCGTGTGATTTTTCCCCGTACCGTCCGTCCTCATCCGTTGTGTTAAGGTTTGCGTGAACCATCCCGCCTTAACATTTCCTTGGTATTGTAACGAAAAGCTTGTCAGCCGACAGATCTACCTACATTCACTTGTACCTGAATGTAGATACATACTGCATCCGACACCTCTTTGTTACAAAATCATCGCGGGATTAGCGTGGGTGGCTGCACAGCAAATATGGCGCTAGCGATCAGCCGGCTTGGGGTGGTTCTTGCCACCCACATCCCTTGATGCTTGTTAAGCTGTGCAAAATCGTCAACATAACTGATCAGACAGACGGACGGACAGAAAAAAAAGAAATTGTAGTCGTGACTGCAGACGGACTGACATACAAAAAAAAAGATCTAGTGCAGGCTTCCTTCTCATGGTGGAACCTGAAAGCCTAAAAAGAAGAAAATTGATTTTATTTATATGCTGCTAAAAGAAGGAGAATAGAAGACCTCAGCAACGCCGAACAAGTGCTAATTCACCCGGAGAGCTTACAACGCTGGCAAATGGACGATTGAGAGAGAGTGAGAGAGCTGAGAGGGGTCTCCGGTGTTGTTGAGACCCCGGCTTTGGGTAATAATGGGCACGATCGCCCCCATCCACCCTGGCTAAGACTCCAAAGCCGTTTCGAAATGCTCAGCCCCATCTGTACGTGTTTTACATCTATTGCCGTGTGTGTGTGGAAATGACCTCCCTCCTGTCCGCGACCATCCCCTTTATGGAACTACTCACTCCATCGCGCTGAATCCGTTACCAACCTGCAAACAAAAGAAGAAAGCAACTTGGAGAAGGGCGGCCAAAGGTGACCAAACTAAATCACCCAAAAGAAGAAGGAAGGCGTATCAAGGAACTCAAAATTTCATCAAGTCCAAATCAAAATAATTTATTTATTGCGGTTGTCTATGCATATTTATCGCTTATGAGGGAGGAAACCCGATCACACAAAGATTCACACGGTATATATATAAAAACTAAAGGAAACAAAGTCTCCGGTTAATCTCAATCAATCAATCAATCAAAATTCCCACAATAGTAAACCATTGCACGCCGTGTGAATAATCCCCGTACATTTTCTTAAACATCCGTCCTCATCCATTGTGTTAAGGTTAGAGTGAACCATCCTGCCTAAATATTTCCTTGGTACGTCGTGTGATTTTGCCCGTACCATCCGTCCTCATCCGTTGTGTTAAGGTTAGCGTGAACCATCCCGCCTTAACATTTCCTTGGTACGTTGTGTGATTTTCCCCCGTACCATCCGTCCTCATCCGTTGTGTTAAGGTTAGCGTGAACCATCCCACCTTAATATTTCCATGGTACGTCGTGTGATTTTTCCCCGTACCATCCATCCTCATCCGTTGTGTTAAGTTTAGCGTGAACCATCCCGCCTTAACATTTCCTTGGTACGTCGTGTAATTTTTCCCCGTACCATCCGTCCTCATCCTTTGTGTTAAGGTTAGCGTGAACCATCCCGCCTAAACGTTTCCATGGTACGTCGTGTGATTTTTCCCTGTACCATCCATCCTCATCCGTTGTGTTAAGTTTAGCGTGAACCATCCCGCCTTAACATTTCCTTGGTACGTCGTGTAATTTTTCCCCGTACCATCCGTCCTCATCCTTTGTGTTAAGGTTAGCGTGAACCATCCCGCCTAAACGTTTCCTTGGTACGTCGTGTGATTTTCCCCGTACCATCCGTCCTCATCCGTTGTGTTAAGGTTAGCGTGAACCATCCCGCCTTAACATTTCCTTGGTATGTCGTGTGATTTTTCCCCGTACCATCCATCCTCATCCGTTGTGTTAAGGTTAGCGTGAACCCTCCCGCCTTAACAATTAATTGGTACGCCGTGTGATTATTCCCCCTACCATCTGTCTGCATTAAATATTCTCTTGATGCGTCACCGTCTCCCTCTCAGGTTATTGTAGTGTTGAATTCAGAATTATTAGCATAATGGTAAGCCGTGTGAAGTTCTCCTTACCACTACCTAGTTTTCAGGATATATATATATATATATTGAATTTGTAAGAACTAGTCTCTTTAGTATTAAGTCCAGAATTATTCTAGTAGTGGTAAGCCGTTTGAAGTTCCCCTGAGCACTACATAGTCTCTAGTATAGGTGATAAATAGAACTAGATTAAGTTAGCTGTATAACTGGTAGGCTATTTTTTCAAATAAAGAAATATTTTTTTTTATATTGTAACTGAAGGAGTTTCATTTTTAAGAAACCCTGGTCCGACGAGCTATCCGCAGCCGTCCCACCGAAACTCCGTAACAACACTTTGGCTCTGGATGCTATTAAGTTGTATAAAGCTTTCATGAAGCCTCGGAAAACTGCATTGAGAGCCATTATAAAACAGTTTATTGTCGACAGCAAATCAGCTGGCATCGAAGTGGAGGGTAGACATCTTGTGCTGTTCCCACTCAGGGAAAAGCCCACGAAGGTCGGGTTTTCGCCAGCCCAACATGAACACCTCTCGAATTCCCTTGGGAGATTCGGGAAGGTTCATGGCAAAGTTAGCGCCATTCCTATTAAAATTGTGACGAGGGTCTCAGGCGGGGTATCTTCGGTACCAGCCGGGAAGCGTCCAGCACTTAACATAAGGGGCGCACGCTTCCATCAGGTTCCTACTTGAGCTTATCCGTCTCAAGATACTGGCTAGACGTGGGCACCGAAGCAAAATGCCATGCTTGTCATTTGGTAGGGCATTTTATTGCTGACTGCCCCAGAAGCAGCGGAGAGAGTGCCCTTTCGAAGGAAACCTTTGCTACAATAGTCGCACCAGAGAAGGAGCGTTCTGCGAGTGATAGACCTGCTGTTTTGGAGGGGCCAGTGGTTAAGGTGCCTGAAATTGTCGCAGAGGCAAAAGAAATTCTGGCTATAAACGGTGCCACGTAAGCACGCGAAAGCATCGCTTCTTCCGACGGGGAATCGACTAGCCATCTAATAAAAAAAAAGAGGACGAGGAGGAAGAAAGTTGGCCGGGTGTTGCTGCCTCCTCCAGAGCCAGCAAAGCCAGTCGCATCAAAGCGGCCCCACTCGGAGGAGGACGATAGTGGGGCTAGCGGTTCGAAGGTAGTTGTGTGAGACACGGAAATGCAGCTTTAGGACGGCGACATGACCGGCTTGGATGAGACTGGTCTTTCGAGCGCGGTGGCAACGAGTCGTGTGATAGTATCATCTCGTCAGTCTCGAAAGGGATGGAAACCCTTCCTAGGAAGAAGATCTACGAAATTCTTGCCCAACTACAGTACAAGAAGAATTCAGATAAAATCTGGAGGATTCTTCTAAAGGCGCTGGAGAGGCCAGTGTTGTTCAGCTTCAACGCCCACAACATGAGTGCAAGAAGAAGAGGAAGTACAACGATGTAGCTCGGTTAGAATGACTCCATAGGCAGGTGGAGGAGTGGATTCAGGAGCATCGTTTAGCCGATCCCCCTCGTCAGTAGATGTCGTACCATCATCGTTTGAGCTTCTTATCTCTTTGAATATGTAAGATCGTATCTTAACACCAGGGTTTAAGTGCTCATACAAGACTGCACAGTACTATCGAGCATGTCATAATGTTCGATATAGACATTACACTTCTGCAGGAGAAGACACCCAAGACATTTATACACAACTTGACCGCTATGATTATTTACACACTGGTTATGCCTCAGGATTGGCAACCATTGTATCCAAAAAATTTGCACTGTCGTCTCCGGTTTACACAGATATCTTCCCAGTTTTCGCTTCTTCCTTGGACTTTGTCGTTCAAGACAAACATATCAAGGTAGTAAATGTGTACCTTCCTCATGACCAGGACATTACAAGACGAGTTCTTGATAGTGTTCAGTCCTGTCTGGTGAATTTTAGTGGAGAAACTGTACTCGGAGGTGATTTCAACTGCACTCTGAATCTCTCAATGGATCGTCACTCTGGAGTTGAGTTCAACTCTGTCAATGCTACTCGATTGAGGAATTTTGTCGGTGTTCTTAAAATCGTGGATATCTATCGATGGATGCAACCTACAACTAGATGATAAACGAGAGTCTCGCGAATAACTATGGAAATCTCGCAGGCTCCAGAATTGATCGACTTTACGTCTCACCTGGAATACTAGAACAATTCGTTGGTGTCACTCATCAAGTGTGTTCGGTTAGCGATCAGCTTCCTGTAGTGGCGGCCAGCAATCTAGTTGAAAGAAGAACTGCATACTAGATATTCAACAACAACAGTTCATCAATGAGTTGATTGAATTCTGGCACGATTGGTAAGAGAGGAAATCCGACTTTCCTTTTCATAGTCAATGGTGGGTTGTTGGAAAACTGCAGATTCGACCTTTTGTCGAAACGAGTTTCAATCCAAGTGGGTATCAATCTCCTAGTTGGCCGAGGTCTGTTATGCACTTGATTCCAAAGAAGGGAGTCTCGCAGAGAATGGGGAACAGGAGGCCAGTAACCCTATGCAATGTATACTACAAAATCGTCTGCAAAGCTTTAGGGGCGATACTCCGCTCAGTGGTTGCTTTTGTAATACACCCGGAACAGTCCTATTCTGTACCTGGTCGTAGTATCTACGACAACATCGCGGTAGCCAAGCATTTGTTTACACAAATGGTCACGCTGGCATCTCGCACGAGTACCTCTTGACTGCTTTTGAGGCATTTGGGTTTCCGCCCAGGTGGATTGATATCGTCGGGAAACTGTATAGAGATTCAGTGATTTTGATTAATCATCAAGGACTAGCTCTGGCTCCTATTTCGGTTCATCGAGGTAACAGACAGGGCTGTCCATTGTCAGATATGCTTTATGATCTTTCGTTGGAGCCGCTACTGATGAATCTTTGTCGAATGCTTGGACAGTATTCAGTTCGTCTACCAATGTGTGGCCTCTTATGTTGGCGTATGCGGATGACCTTTCTATTTTCGTGACAAGAGATGAAGCTTTTCCCGTCGCTGGTGCTGTTTTCGAACAGGACGAACATATAGCGAGCGCTAAAATCAATCTTAGTAAGAGTCAAGGCTTGTGGTGCGGAAGGTGGAGAAATCGCCCAGATACTCCACTGAACATCCAATGGTCTAATACTTGCCTGATGTATTTAGGTGTATATATTGGATGCGAGAGGATCTCAAATAATAGCCGCCCATTGTTCATCTTGTAAAGCCTGAGACGTTTGCTGAAGACTTCGTAGGTCTTCTTCAAGCAAAGCGATATACGCATTTTGGTGCGGAAGACGATGGGTTGCTGAAAGCATGCTCTGTCTGCCAGTCAAGATAGCTGGATTAGGTCTCACTAACTTGGTAGTGAAATCAAGGTGTCTCCAAGTGCGTGCATTCCAAAGAGTGTTTTGCCAGAGAGACAACTGGATTTCTCACCTGTGGGTGAATGTACTTGGAGGGTCCGGCATAGGGGAGTATTACTACCTGCTCTCTGTTCGACCACCATATCCTCGTAACTGGCCACAGGATCTAATTTCTACGGTTCAAACCGGGGTCAGAATCATGCCAGAATTTCACTTTAAGTAGACTGCTTTACGGCACACGCAATTCGCGGCGATTCCAACCAGGTTTAATCCTGAATTAATAGATTCAGTGTTCAGTAATGCTCGTGGGTTTGAAGCTGATACGCATACACTGACAATTCTCGGAGATATTATTGATATCTCTGGAAACTGCCGAATAAACACTAATACTCCACCACTTCACGCCCTGCCTGCTTCTGCGCGGGAGAAATTTCGCCAACTTGGGACCAGTGACCCTGGCACTAAGTTGGAAGATGCTTTCGTTCTGAACAGACCATCTCACACACCCTTCAGCACACTTATAACATGTGTGCTCCGTGCTTATGTCAAAAAGACCTCCGGAGTATACAGGATAAAATAGATGGCGAAAACACCCCGGGGTGAATATGGGCGTGATGGGAGGGATAACTTGCAGAGTAGTCTACACTTATCCTTCTAGTTACAAAGATGCGGATGTAGCATTCAAATTGCTGCATTCTAATCCATTGTCACATATTGACCGATGGGTCCAGAGGATCTGCACAGTTTGTTGTGGTGAAAGCACCTTGTTTCACAGCTTCTTCACTTGCCCAGATTTGCGGAAACTAATATTTTATTGTCGATATTTTAACCCCGACATTATTCAGAACCCTGTCAACATGCATGCCACGAATTATCTTGTTAAATCTCAACAGCAGTTAAATTGTGTGTATGTATATTCGCATTATGGTGCTAAAATTTTGCTCTAATTAATTTTTTTTTTTTTTTATATACATTTTTTTCGACTAGTTTTATTGGAAATGTGCGGGCTTTAAGTTGGATAAATAAAATGATATTTTGGTGCGAGAATGTTCCCTTTTTTAGTCGTAGCCTGCTATGTAATGTGTATGTACAATTTATGTATAATGTTTGTATTAATAAACCCGAAACTAATGCTAGGAATTTTGAAAAATTTACGGTGTTTGAAGTATCGAAATGAGCTAATGATGATTCAAATTTACACAAAGTCCTCCTTGTGTATTTCTCGGTACCTCGTTTTTTTAAAATTATTTAATATTTTAGATAATGTACTTTCCGTCAGCAATTGGTCGCAAATGCTAAGCCAAGATGCTCTCCCAAATACAAAATACTGTCGAAAATTCGTTTCTTTCTTTTGAACCGGTTGTCTTTCATCCACTTTGTGTTAGTCGACATAGAAGTAGAGCTATGAAATACTTGCACTTAGCCGAATATGCTGTGCAAAAGTTTTCCTTCTTTATGTCTCTGTTAGAGTCTGTGCGCAAGTATTTCTCTACCGAAAGAATGTTTTTACTTGAATTTTACTCGGACATTTTTACACAAAAGAAAACATACAGACCATTATTAAGTGTTCTGCGGCTATTCTTATTACTCTTTGTTTTTTTTAATTTCGAGCTTTCCATATTTTTCGCAATACAATACAGCTTCCACTAAACTTTGTTTAATATTCTACGTTTATTCAAAAAGTTTTTAACACTTATTTAGCAAATTTCAATTAATTGGAATATTTTCTTTAGTCTTCTGACTAAGTAAAAACGTACGCTAATCATTTTTTATTTCCACCTAAAAAAACTGACAGCAAGCATTCGTACCTTATCATACTGTTACAAAACGCACGGCAGGAAATTGTTATATGACTATTTTTCAAATTTGCAAAATCCGACAATTTAGACAGGAATTTCTTCAAAATCCCTACATCCGGAGGATATATCTGAACCACTTTTCCACTTAATTTTTCTATGGCGGGTGTTTCTTAGATAATAAACTCAAATTTGTAAGGGAAGTAATAGCAGAATAAGTGTATGTAGAGTGGCTGTTTCTCGGTAGAAGATATGTCTCTATTTTTCAAGATACCTTTATTTAATTATAATAAATAATTATAGAAATCAAAATCATTCTTACAGGAGCGGAATGTTTTATAGCCTAGATTCGGTATCGATATAGTTATCTCTTGTTCCTACGAAATTTTCTTACATATATGGAAATATAATTAAAAACCCCAATAAAACGTCT
Organism: Dioctria linearis; assembly: GCA_963930735.1. Taxonomy (NCBI): domain Eukaryota; kingdom Metazoa; phylum Arthropoda; class Insecta; order Diptera; family Asilidae; genus Dioctria; species Dioctria linearis. The sequence goes on along the minus strand of OZ005742.1, from coordinate 216,965,525 downwards.
AGTCAGTGGCAGAATTAGCTCTGAGTTGGTATATTGTTAGCTATTACGAGTACATTACATTATGCACCAACTTTGAGTACCAGGTGCGATTGTTGTTTCGCATCCTTATGATGGCAAACCCATAGCTATTTACACGAAAATAATTGGTTGTACAAAATCAATGCATAGAAATAACCTCTGCTTTTTTTGCATAAATCATTTTGAGAAGAGTTGATACACTTAATGACCCCTTTGGTTATGGTCGATAGAAAGATAATGGATTGTAGACTCCGTTATAGTAGAAAAAGTATACCCACGCGCCACTTTTCTTTGCAAACAATTGGAATTCCGGGTTCGAGTTTTGGTTTTAAAAAATTTATACAAAATAGAAAATTTTATTTATCTAAAACGCCTTTTAATAGAATAAGTTTGTAGCAACATTCCCTTAAATTAAAAAGAAAAACAAAAAATATTGTCAAATTTAAAAGTTATAAAACAAATTTTGAAACAGTTTTCCTGAAAGACCAAAACAGCCAAAAAATCAATATTTTCGATTTGAGCGGCCTGTTTAGAATATCTGTGGACTCTATAAAACCATCCACTGTAATATGTGTTCTAGAAAAAATAGTCATAAACCAAAAAACTTTTCCTGTGACATCAACTCATAATCGAACATGTGGCTCTTATTTGCAAGTCCAGGCGAACTTCCACTGCACTACAAGTAGATACTGTTCTATAGGGTTAAGAAGCTACTAAAACGCACTTAGTTCAATTTTTTCTTATTTTAATAAATTTAACAATTTCCTGGTTAGAAACACTTCTTTGTAGATCTTAACTACACAACCTTGAGTTCAATCAACTTAAATTCAGGACAGAGTTCAATTAATCACAATGAGTAGATTTCTATGTTGATCGGATATCAAGACGATTTGCTCTTCAACTCGACTGCATGGGTTATTTCTCCTTCTTCATGAATGTTAATTTTGTAGATAGTTCGGTTTCCGTTTCTAACGGACATTCTAGAATGGAGAAATTACTTTAAGCATTTCATCTTTTTGAAAAGTTACCATTATCTCTTGCATCAGTATAATATGCATCTCACTTTAGGCAGAACTCTCCTCTTCGATATAATTATTTACTATAAAGTATTCCAAATCATTATTATAAGTAAAGATTCTTCACTTCGTTTAACGAAGAAGGAGAAATAGCAGAGTCGAAAAGTGAACAATCGAAGTGTCGAATTTGTTAAGGAGTGAAGTGATCATTCTGAGACAATGTTATTCTGACCGGAAGAAAATCTAATGTACATTACTAGATATTATTTAATATATTAAACTTAAGAATCAAGTTATGTGATCTGATGTCTAGTGTTCCGTGAGTTTTAATGTTTCCTATATTAGCTATACATTACTGATCGACGAAACGTGGTTAAATTTTGACTAATTGTCACCTCTCGTGGAAATTCCTGGCTAGACGTTGTTTCGTAACGATTTCTGCATTTCTTACAGACTCTAAACCTAAGTGTCACTAACAACTTTCTAACTTATTTTAATGCAACCAGTCGTTCGTTACTAGATCTTTTTTCGGTTACTAATAGATATAAAGTACTATCGCATAATCAACTTGATCTACCTAATACAATGGATCACGCCGTTCTCTTCCTAAGCTATAATAGTCTAAGAGCTAGCAACGTTTTCGAGAAATTACTTTAGTTCGGCTAGATTTTTGATATGCCTTTCCTTAGAGTATATAAATAGTCATGCGGCCCATCTGGCTGGATAGAGGGGTTGCGTTTACCTATACGCATTCCATTCCTCAGGTAAAAAAAGCAGTTTTCAAAATGATTTTAGTTCGATTTTTGTTTTTTTGGTCTGTTTTCATTAACATCGGACAATATAAATTCACTATTCCCAGACAATTACCTCGTTGCTAGCACCGTGCCAGACGTTTTTTTTTCTTCTTTTTTTCGTTACAAAAAAAGAAAATATTTTATTACAGCTGTAATTTTTATACGAGCTAATTTAATTATCGATCGACATGAAATTAATTTTCCAGGCGATAGTTCGGTTGCTCATCACGAATCGGACCGAGCAGGGTAAAGTGGGTTTTTTATCTCATGATGACATTTTGAGAAATTTTCGTGAACTCAGCGAGATAGCACAATTTTTTTCCTATTCTTTTATTGTAGAGAATTTTAAGAGCTACAGAAAAGCTTCTGAGTAAAATTGCGTTTTCTGGCCAGATTTGAGGATATTCTTGATCAAATACTGGAAGGAAAAACCCACTATTATACAGCTCCCCTATTGAATTGGAACTTGGATAGATTTCCATGCGAAAATTAATACAAGCAATTATTTGGGTAATAAAAAATGACAAGTTTTATTTTGAATACATTGACTTCTGTAGATATAGTAGATTTAGAGTGAGCATTTCTCCAAAATGTGGTCATGTATTGGACTGTCAATAAATGCTGCCGTAATTCAGCCCTGCACAATGGTATGCTTGATGGATCGAAATTTCTGTATTTTTACCCAAAATCTTCACTGAAATTTTTTAACTGATTAGTATTAGAAAATAAATCAAATCTAACATCATTGACGTTGTTAATCTGTCGAACTCCATATATATGACAAACAAATTTTTCCAAGGTGACAATTGCACTCTTCAGTAATTCTTCATCATCGGTGGCAATATTTTGAAATGCAAGCGGATAACCTTCCGATTCTTCTAGTAATTTGAAAGACCTCAATTTCCCTATGCGAAAAAAAGCTGTAGTCATGGCGTGGAAGCCTGGTAAAGCTCTAGATATGCACAGAAAGACCCAGAGTTTTGTACAATTCATTAACGTTGATGTAGCATTCATGACTATCCACGCTCCTGTTGACCCAAAGTTTTAAGGAAACATTAAAATTGTCTATGTTACCAAGGAGTACAATGAGAATATTAGAATCTGAGCATCTTATTACACCTTCAGCGTCGATATAAATTTGGCAAATATGGTAGAAAATCCTCGAAGGTATCTGCTTCTTCGTGCGCTTCAGATGATAATGACTCTCCCGTTGCCTTAATGACTTTATTATTTTCAACCCGATAAGATAAGCATTTGTTGAATCTTAAGTGAATTATTTTATCACCAATATAAGACGCCATATCATCAGTTCAGTGGTTGATAAAAAATTTAACTAATACTTCCTTGATCTGAACATTTTTAAGTTGAGCAGTGAAATTATGAGAACGATTTGATTTTGGTCCGATTGAAACGTGGCTAGCCGATTCATCTCGACGTTTATGTTCACCAACTTTGAATGATGCAAGTTACTTTCAATTGAGATATAATTTATTATCAAAGCTTTTTCTGTTTAACATTTCAATGCATAATTATGAAGAGCTGCTACATTTAGTCCTCTACAAACAGGTTTGCTCGGGAAGAAGTAAAAGAAGCAGGGTAATATTTGTACATTTTGGAGAGATATTTCTTTGCGTCTTTTACCTTTTCCCAAGAAAATCGGCCTGCATACTGCATCAAGAATACTCGTGTGGGATATCCCATTCCCTATTACACTTGAGCCGATCTGGCTATTGATAATCAACCGAATTATCGCCTCGAAAATTAATTTCATGTGGATCGTTAATTAAATTAGCTCGTATAAAAATTACAGCCTTAATAAATTAATTTTTTGTTGTAACGAAAAAAAAAGAAAAAAAACGTCTGGCACGGTGCTAGCAACGAGGTAATTGTCTGGGAATAGTGAATTTATATTTTCCGATGTTAATGAAAACAGATCAAAAAAACAAAAATCGAACTAAAATCATTTTGAAAACTGCTTTTTTACCTGAGGAACGGAATGCGCACAGGTAAACGCAACCCCTCTCAACAGCCAGATGGGCCTCATACGTATTGAGATGGTGAAAGAGGAGAGATAACAAAGAATCAGCCGAACTAAAGTTCTTTTTTTCGTAACGTTGCTAGCTCTTGGGCTAGAATATACCAGTTAATCAAGAACCATCTTCTCTCGTGTACTCATACAGTGATTTTAACAGCATTGATGAAAATTCTTTAATTGAGGAATATTCTGACCTACCTTGGGATAACATATTTTTGTACGATTCAGTAAAAACTCAAGTGGAGATCCTCTTCTCCCTTATTGATTACCTCTATGCAAAATATGTACCTATTAAAAGGAAATGCAAGCCTGTTTGCAGGGGTTATCCGCGCTTTTCACCTCATATTGGATCTCTCATTTCTGAGCGTGAATACCAACGGTGGAGGCATATTCAGACCGATGAGGCACGAGTTTTATATAAAGCTGTCGGTAACAAAGTGACTTCAGAAATTATGCGAGCAAAGCGACAATATTTTAGCCCCAAAATTTGACCAGAAAGTTACGCCATGCAGGTGTCTGTGCAGGTAAAAGGAACAAAACTACTTGTGATTTAAATCCCGAAGACTTAAACATATTTTGCACGTCTATCAGCTCTGCCCACAGTGGCAATCAATTGGCTGCTTCTCATATTTCAGCTGGTAATCCGATAAGAGATATCTCATCTAATACCAATACCAACTTCTTCTACTTTCGTGGAGTCGACTACAATGAGCTCGTGGATACTGTGAATTCAATTAAATCTGAGGCAGCTGGGCCTGAGAATCTTCCACCTAGGTTCATTCGTTTTGCATAACGTGAACTCATGCTTTGTGTCATCCTGTTTTCCAGGCGCCTGGAAGATGGCAACAATCCTTCCTATTGCAAAGAATTCTTCTCTTGGAACACCAGCTGACTTTAGCCCAATAAGTTTATTATATTTCATATCCAAAGTCTTACAAAAGCTATTATATAATTATATATTATTGTATAATATTAAATATTATGCATATTATATTATTATATATAGTATATAATATATTTGTCGAGGCTAATTATTTTCTTGCAGGTTGTCAATCGGATTTCCGACGCTTGCACAGCTGTAAGACTGCAGTTCTGAAGGTGACCTCTGATTTGAGGAAGTCTTGGATCAGGACAAGTTCAGCGTTTTGGTACTCCTGGACTTCTCGAAAGCCTTCGACAGTGTGGACCATCGTATCCTTCTCCAGAAACTTGGTGCTTCTTTCTGCGATAGCTCTGGTAAAGGATTTCTTAGTAGACCGCAGCCAACGAGTATATATTGATAATAATTCATCCTCTGCACTGCCCTTACTTTGTGGAGTGCCTCAAGGTTCAATTCTGGGACCTTTGTTATTCAGCTTATTTATTAATGATCTGCCAGATGTAGTTCAAGATGTACAGATTCACTTATATGCCGATGATGTACAACCCTACTTAAGCCGGTCGATCGCTCTTCTTGAAGACTGTATTGAACGTATAAACTGTGATTTGGAAAGAATTAAAACCTGGGCCAAATGTAATCTCTTGATACTAAATCCTGCAAAGAGTTGTTGTATTAAATTCTACAATAACGGTTTATTTGAAATCCCACCAATGACTTTAAATAATGTTTCGCTGCCTATTGTAAATAAGGTTAAAATGCTTCGAGTTGTCTTGAATCAACACATTAAATGTTGTGATTACATTAAAGCCATGGTCAGCAAAGTTTATGCAGGGCTCCGATGTCTATGGCTTTCATCGGGTCTGCTGTCTATTAGCATACGCTTACAACTACTTAAAGCTTTAATTTTGCCCCACTTCACGTATGGCAGAATGTGATTCCAAAGCTGGATAGCATCTGTGCCAAGAAAATCACAGTGGCATTGAACGACTGTTTTCGGTTTGTTTTTGGGCTGCGAATATATGACCACGTTTCGCCTTTCGTTTCGCGTTTTCTTGGATACTCCTTGGCTACGTATTTGAAAGGGCGAGCTCTAGTTTTCTTATATTCTTTTCTTAGCTCGAACAAACTTACGCGAACTATTTCAATTTACAACGGCACAACGTAAAAGAAGAATATTGATTCCACGATTTCATAAGCCCTGCATGGAAGGTTCTTATCTTGTTCAAACAGATCGTTTATGGAATAATCTTTCGTTAAATGTGCAGAGTGTTGGCACTCTCGGTGCGTTTAAGAGATGCATTGATACATACATAATTTAACACTATTATTTTCTTAATTTTCTAGTAGTCTCGCAGTAAAATTTTTTTAACTGAATTTAACTTCCTCTTTAATTAATAAGAATATGCTTGAACTTCCTTTAAATTTGTAATTCTTATTTTAAGTAGTTACTTTGCTAGCACCGCTTTATAAAATGTACAAGAAAAGATGAAATAAAACCAACAAATCGGGGGAGCGCTCCATTATTGTCAAGTTCCCCTCTGTCAACGATCCGAAACTCTTTCTTAAAAATGTCGAAGTGTGGGACCGATCAAATTGAGCCAAATTCCCTCTAGTTTCTCGTATAGTGGCAATGTGGGAGTCTATGAAAGTCTTAACAAGTACAATCATCGTATACTGCGTGGAGCTCTCATTTTAAAAAGAAATAAAAGTCTACACTCTCTTGTTGCTCGGAACGGATTAGTGCATGTGCGGGTTAGTGCTGAACATGGATGGTTGAAGATCACTGACAATGAAATGTTAAGCCAGTTCCGATCCGATGATGCTGCTCCCATGCCAGAGCTGATACTAATGCTAATTCTAAAAATGTTATCGGGAATGACGCTACAGCTGTAAACAACGATGATTGAGTTTAACTTCATAAACATTATAATGACAGTTGTATCTGTATTTTTGCATTTATTTTTATATTCTCTTTTCTTTAAATATTTAATTTCTTTTATCTCTGTTAGTAATTTCCGTTATTTTATCATATTTTTCTTTTTTCTTGTAATTTGTCCGTTTTTTATGCTTTTAATACTTGAACATGGCTTTTATTGTGTTCATAGTATAGGTGCCACACTGTGTTCTTCTTGTTGCGCTGAGAGTTCTAAGCGTACTGTTCGTTTAGTTAACGCTGAATAGCGACAAATGGAACAGCTTCAGCCGAACTGGGGTATTATTAAATATATTAAGTAAACGTCAAAATGCCTCAATTTGTGCCACTTAAACGCCCACAGTATTAGGAATAAAATAGATGACCGTGTCGATCGTGTTGGTGGTGGTGTACCTATTAATGTGAAGACATTTATAGTTAATAAAAATATCGCCTTCTGCGTCTTGCATTAATCTTATATGTGTGGAAATTTGCAATAGTCATGACCAAAAGTGCCTTATTGTTTGTATGTATAGTCCTCCCAACTGTTTCTCTCCTGTTAAAACTAGTGAGGTAGAAAATATTTTAATGGAATTGTCTCAGAGATATAAGGATGTGACTGTCTGTGGTGACTTAAATGTCAACGTTCAGCTGACTGGACACATTAATACTCACTTGTATTCTGTTATCCAACTGTGGGACTTATACATTATCAATTCTTTGCCCACATACCATAATGCAATATCACCATCTGTATTGGATTTGATTTTAACCACCAATCATAGAAAGGTGCTTTTCAACAATAAAATTGATCCTCCAAGTATCTTCGACCACGATATATTGTTTATCTGCTATAATTTTTCCACGGACGGCAGTACTCTGTTACGTACCTTCGTGTGACTCTAGCGGGGGAGTTATCCAAAACACTTTTCTTTAACTTTTTGATATTTTATTTCTTTTAATTTTTGTTTTTTTTTCGTTTCTTCAGGTACACTTTCACTCTAACTTTTCTTCGCATTCACTATTATATTCCGTGCACACTTTTTTTTTTTGTTTTCCAATAACACCTAATTAGATAGCCCGCGAACTGACCTTATTCAATTCCTTTTGTTTTTTTTTAATTTTTGCCTTCTGGCCAACTCGATATAAAATTTTAATTCACAACTTTTCTTTTTCTAACTTTTCTTTTCTATAATAAAATAAGTTCTTCAACTCTATTTCTTGGGTTATCCGTCGACTGCCGATTTTTATTTTTTTCCGATCCGCCGCTTTTTAAATTCAGAATTCAACTCGGCTCTTAATCACTTTTGTCGCGATGAAGAGCCCTCGTTCAGGGTAGAAAATGCATAGTTGCATTTTTACCCTGAGAAAATTTTCATTTATTCTGGACTTGATTAAACAAGTCCAGAATATTTTTCGTTGGACGGAGGCTTGAAATTTGATGCTTTTATAAACATCAGCCACCGTCACGATGATTAGATTTGCCGCGCGCATATACATACAATGTATTTTCGCGGCGCGCTCTTCTTATCGCGAAAGCTTTTTTATATTTTTTTTTATATATGTATGTACGTTCGTACATACATATTGTAATTTTCCCGACAAATCGTACTGAAGGTACGATTTGTCTTTCGCTTTATTTTTTTTTTATTAAATATTTCATGGGAACATTTTTGTAAAAACGAAATGGTATGTGAAGAAGATTGCTGATGCAATTTTCTTCACTGATTAAATTGATAAGCTACTCATGCTTTTAAGCATGATTAGCTTATATGAAAATTTAATGATTTTGGATAATTATTTTCTACCTTTTTTCAGGTAAGATTTTGAATAATTATTTTCTACCTTTTTTCATGTATGTTTTAGATATGTAACACCATTTTGCATTAGGTTGCATTCCTACATTACCGCATTACCATTAAAAATCAAAATTTAAAGGTTTTAATGAAGTAATGAAAACCAGGTGTGTTTTAGGTATGTAACAATCCTTCCCCCTGAGAAAAAGAGAATTATTCTTTGAAGAGGAATAATTCTCAGGGGAAGTTGTTGTGGGTGTTATTTTGGCGTCTTATCTGAGGTATCCGATTACTGCATATTTCAGAGTTTGATTCTGTATTGGAAATGTGCTGAATGGATATTTTGTTGTAGTTGGATTCTATCAAGATTGTCGTGATTTTGCTTCAAATGGATCATTGGAGTCTGATATTCAGAAGTGTCGGCCTAGTTCTATTTTACCCGCGATATTACAGTTAATTTTTTTTTTTTTTAAAAATGTTGTTCACTGCTACTGTTGGTAATATACCATACAAGTATCCACCGGGTCTCACTAGCGTGGCTAATCTTATATACGTGATCCACGTGTTGCCCAACTGGCGCGGACCCGTTCGACTGGTCCTGCATAGAACCGGCCGGCCGCCCTTCACCATGTTGGGGGTGGACGCCGTTGCTGGAAAGATGTATTGGGTGGACCTGCCATTGTACCCTCACCAGGGTCAAGCCTGGGCTGGCGTTGGTAAGTTTTGTGTACGCGTTTTCAGTAGCCTATTTATTTTAACTTTGTGTTTTGTTCTTAGGTGCCACATTTCATATTACTGGGCGGCACGGGCTGTGCGCGTGTTGTTACCCGGTCTTCAATGACGTGCTGACTGCCATTATACGCCGGGTCATGGCCACCCCCCCCCCCCCCTCCAGGGTCAACTGGACCAGCCGAGGATGAGTAGGCCTGGCACCCTTTCCATCGTATTTTTTTTCTACTCTTTCTTTTATACAAAAAAAAATTAATAAAATAAAAAAAATCAAAAAAAATGGTACATCCCTACTTCAGGTGTTATTATTTCTTTCCATTTTCCTCTCTTGTATTTTGTTTCTTGTTGTTTTGTTAGTGATGAGGTCGGGGAGCTTGTTTTTAATTGGTCATTCGGGCTGGGGACAACAGGCAAAGAACGAGATGAAAGATTCTGGAATGGCTTTACTCGCTGACGTTTGATTCCGGACTGTTTATATTTATAGCCTACCATGTTGAAGATGAATTATGACTTTCATTTGGTCAATTCCTGTTATAATGAATTGTTGTTGCAAACTATTTCATGTACCTTTTCTCTTAGGCTTTAGTTCACTTTGCATGATCCAATGTTCTCGCGTTTCGGAAATTTTCGAAGGGATATTTTTGATTCTAAAAAAAAAATTTTTTTTCTTTTTTTTTTGTTCTAATTAGTTTTTCGATTTGGGTTTTTTGTTTCTTTAACTATTAGTTTAGAGTAATTTAAGTATATTCCCCTCTTTATTTGCTTTTATTGGGGTGTTAGTATTGAACTAGGTCGGCTCGGCTAGGCTTTACATTTTGTTTTTGTTTTGAAAAGTTCTTGCCTTTATTTTTGTTATAGCATGCTCTTCTAATAATGTAATTATTTATTTAATTAATTTAATTAATTATAATTTAATTATGTAGTTTTTTTTTTATTTCTACTTTTGAGAAATGTTAATGCTTATTTTTAATATTTTCTTTTCCTAACCTATTTAAGACTTATTTGTTTTTCTGATGGTAGCCTGGTAGGATATAATCTAATTATATATTGTTTTTGTTTTGAAAGGTTTTGCCTTTACCTTTGTTATATATTGTTCTTCTAATAATGTAATTATTTATTTAATTAATTTAATTAATTATAATGCAATTATGCAGTTACTCTTTACTTCTACCTTTGGGAAATGTTAATGCTAATTTTTAGTACCTTTGAGCATATTTGCTACGTACCTTACTCTATTTTTATAAATCTTCAATTCTAATGTCACTTTATTTTTATATATTTTATATTTTTTTTATTTGTATATTTCTGTAGTACATAACCTATTTCGGCCTTACTGCCTGTCCTGCATGTTCTTTATACATTGTTTTTTTTTTGTTTATTTAACCATTTTTAGTTTGGTTTGCTTAATCTTTATTTTCTTTATTTCTATTACAGTTCATTTTGTTCTTGGTTAGTTTTAATATAATTTTGTGTTTTTTTTTTTATTTGCATATTTATTTAGCATTAATCCTAATGAAAATTTTTTTGTGTATTACTTATCTAATTATTTTTAATTCTATATACTTCTTGTATATAGTATACCAGGGCTACTTCTTTTGTTTCAATTTTACATTGACTTGGTGAGCCATGTTGACAGTGTCCGTGTTCCATTTTTTTTTAAACGATTTGGACTGATTTTGTTTTAGCGAGGCTTCTAGTTTGCCTTAAACTGGGTTGGGGAGCAGGAGTTCGTTCTTCTAAAGGGATTCCCTCTGATGAAATTTCGGGGTTACCTTGTGTTTGATTTCTCTGTTGTCTCGTCTGGATGACAACATGGTTAAGATATTTTACTGCCACCGCAATCATTATGGCCAGAACAAGTAGGCTCTTAAATGATATAGATGTGGTGGACAGGATATGGGAGTTTCTGCTCGATGCCTTTTCTTGGTATTTAATAATTGTGCTTTGGATTTCTTCCAGCGAATGGGTGTCAGTATAAAATGATTTATGGATATCGTCTCCCGTTAAAATCTCGATTTTTCCCAGACTGTGGTTTTGAGTTTCTTGTAAGATTTCAGTCAGGTTTACTTTGAGTAGAGATTGGTTGAGCTCAGGAAATTGATTTGGCTGGATAATTTTTAGTGGAAATTTACTCTGACCTTCGTATTTAAGCACTTTGTCACCTATTTGAACTTGACATTGTTGCGTTATCTCTAATATCCCTTGTCCTTCCAGTTTCGAGATTACAAAGTGATCTGGACATGTGATGTGTAGCACCGTGGAGGTGATAAATAAAAATAGCCACGCATTTGGCTTGTTTAATTTGATCAGCATGTCTTTTTGTGGGATTTGTACTCTGGTCTTGCATTTGGGTACTTCACTTAGAGGGTTGTATAGCAATTTAATGGCACATTCGTTGGACCTTGCCGCTTTGATTATAGGCATGTTCAGCCGGCCTACATACTTGTTTTCTTCCAAATTACTTGTTATTTTCTTGAACCTTTTCATGTCATCGCCTCTTAATAAGAGAAATTCCTGAGTTTTTGCGCTATTGGCTATGTATGAATAACCAGGGTCTGGAATTAATTAATAATTTGCTGACTTGGATACAGGATAGCATTGAATCTGTTGTAGCCTCATTTTTGGCAGATTAAAAATTGGGAGAGTAATTCTCACCACAAATTTACTCTGCATAAGAAGTGACTGAGCTCCTGCTGTCTGATATAGAACAGATAGACAATTTTGGTCGTTTGGGCAAATCGAGGCCGTCTTGCGGTATATTTCCAACAGATTTTTGGGAGACATTAGGAGTGGATGAATATGATTGATTCTACTAGCCATTATTATATCCAGGAGGGCTTGTTGTCGATATTCAACTTCGATGATTTGGAGCAATAAGCTTGATATAATCTCTTGTCTCAGTTGCCTCCTAGTTAAATCATCGGCCACATGGTGGAGATCGTTTATCTGGTGTGGTATTTTTTGTTGTCTGTCTATTAACATTGCCAGCGGTTTTTGAATCTTTTCCAAGGTAGTTTTTACAACACTGATTTGTTGTTTCTCTAGCTCGGCTAGGGCTTGTGTATTCGATTCAAGTTCTTCTAACCTGCTGTAAATCTCTTTTTCGTTGTTGCTGTCCATGGTCTCAAATAAATAGTGCATGGCATTGCCTATTCCATCAAATAGCGATCTGGTCTTGCGTTTTCCTGGTACTAGTTCCCTAATAGTTTCCGTGCGCTTTCGTACGCTGTCTATAATAGCGTGTATGTGTAGTTGCTGCACGTTACAGAGGTCTTCTGGGTTTGTTATATTTATGCAGAGTTTATGCACTAAGTGCTCTGCATATTCTGCTAGCTTTATCTGTGCATCTAGTTCATCCAAGTCTATCTCGGTGAGGACATTCCAGGTGTCATGATATACCATCAGATTTCCTAGGTCCTCGAAAAATATACCTGAGCCATTTAGCGGGGTTATTACATAAGGTTTGTCAGCGATTGCTCCAGTTGTGTACTGGATGAGGAGGACAACTACGATGAATTTTAGCGCCATTTCTGTTGACAATTCAGAAGAAGAAGACAATCCTTTAAGCATATTTGTACGTACATTGTGCCGCTTTCAATTGGGCAGTGGAGTGACTCCACCGCAAATGTTTGTTGGGGAGGTATTGAAATGAGGATTAATGGACACTGTAGTAAGAATTTCAAGTCAACCTGGCTCATTTTTGTTCGATATATTTTTATTCGAAATATGGTTTCAAACGGTTATTATGTACCGTTACTGTTCGCTTACCAATTTTGATTGTGGTATTCACATCACTTGGTATTGCGATTACCTGATAAGGTCCTACCCAGATTTGGGAAAGCTTATGTTTTCTGCTTTCATTCTTGATGAGGACCTTGTCTCCTACATGGAAAGTTAGGGGCAGTACTGTCTTATCGTAGTACCCCTTTGAGCGCTGTTTACTTGCCAATAAGTTCTTTCTTGCCGTGGTATATGATTTTTGGAGCTTATACTTCAGTATATGATAATAGCTCTCATGATTGTAAACGGGTTCGGGATCCCGTTTTAAATATGATGGGACATCCGCTGTGAAGCCGTATAGGCAGTCCATTGGGGTAAGTTTAGTACCCTTGTGTACACTATTGTTATACACGAATGCAGCGGTTCGTAGGTATTGGTCCCATATTTTGGGATTTTCATCTACGATTGTTCGCAGGTATTCAATCAGCGGTCTGTGGGCACGCTCTAGTGCTCCGTTAGACTGTGGGTGGTATGCCGAAGTCTGTAACTTCTTTACCTTTAGAAGCTTACATACTCTTTTGAATAATTCACTCAGGAAATTTGTTCCATGATCGGTGAGTATTCTTTTGGGTATGCGATAGCGCGTAACGATTTCATCAAAGAAAACTTGCGCTACTGTGACTGCTTCTGCATTAGGTATTGCATACCAGTCGACAAATTTTGTTAAATTATCTTGGAAGGTCAAGATATATTTGTTACCTGATGTGATCTCTTCTAATGCACCTACAATATCGAGGTAAACTTTGTCGAACGGTTGCTCTGCGATGTCCGTGATAACCATTGGCATTTTATATTGTGGGGATGCTTTCATCGTCTGGCAATTTGGGCATTTTTTAATGTATTTTTTAATATCGCTAAGCATGTGTCTCCACCAATACTTGCGTCTTATGCGTTTGTAAGTTTTTATGACACCTTGATGGCCTCCAAATAGAGAATCGTGATAATCTTTTAAGATTGTTCGGATTTCCGTAGCGCTCGTGATAACTTCGGGTGTCTTGCCAGTACTTACTTTTTGATCAAGCGATGCTGGGTTTAGTGTTTCCGCCTCAGTGTGTTGCATTTCGTTTTGGTCCGCTTTCGTGTCTCTTCTGTCTCCACACTGGAGCTATTTAATGTCTCTTGAGCCTTTTGCTTCTGAGCTCGAGTCACGACGAAACAATGAGCGGATTTCGTCTTTCTCTTATTATTTGTGGATTTGTTTTCCTCCACATCTGAGTCCATCGTGTGGTGGACTAGGGCTTCTACCGTTAAGGTATTGCCTAAACTGTCTTCTTTTAATGCTTGAGGGATGCGACTTAATGCATCGGCATTAGTGTTGTACTTCCCTGGTTTATATTCGATGTTGTAATCGAATTCAGATAATTTGTGGTGAAATCTCACCAAACGGGAAGTAGGGTCTTTCACATTGAAGACATCTTTGAGAGGTTTATGGTCAGTATAGACCGTGAATTTCCGGCCTTGAAGATAGCACCTGAAATTCTTGGTAGCCCAGAAAATAGCCAATAACTCTTTCTCTATAGTAGAGTAATTTCTTTCGGCTTTGTTTAATGTGCGGCTTGCATAGGCAATGGGCTGGTCCTTTCCGACTTCTCCTTGGGAAAGAACAGCTCCTAGAGCCTCGTTACTTGCGTCCGTAGTAAGATTAAAAGATTTCGAAAAATCGGGGTAAATTAAAAGTGGTGGAGAAATTAAAGCATTTTTTATGCTCTGAAATGCTTCTTGGCACTTTTTTGACCAAGAGAATTTTACATCCTTTCGGAGTAAATTCGTAATTCGACGCACAATTTTGGCAAAGTCTGGAATGAATTTCCTGTAGTAATTGGCAAGTCCTAAAAATGACTGAACTTGCCTTACTGTTCTTGGAACAGGAAATGTTTGGACGCAGGCCGTCTTACTTGGGTGTGGTAGGGCTCCTTCGCTAGAACATTTATGTCCTAGGTAAACAACTTCTCTTCTTAGAAACTGGTACTTTTCTGGCTGCAGTTTTAAATTGTTTTCTCTCAACTTATTCAAGACTTTTCTCAACTTTTCGTTGTGGTCGTTTCAATTTTTACCATAGATGACGATGTCATCTAGGTAGACAAAACATTCAAGGCCTTGTAGGCCTGTTAGGACGAAATTCATTAGGCGTTGAAATGTGGCAGGGGCTCCTTTGAGCCCGAATGGCATACGCTTGAACTCATAGTGCCCATAGCTTGTGCTGAAAGCAGTTTTATGTCGATCTTTTTTTTTCGACAAGAACTTGGTGATAGCCGTTGGCCAAATCGAGTGTGGTGAAATACCTTGCGTGACCTAGTTGGTCGAGAATATCCTCGATTCGGGGTAGCGGGAATGCGTCTCCAATTGTCTTTTCGTTTAATTTACGAAAGTCGACAACGACGCGCCACCTTTTTTCACCGTCAGGTCCCACTTTCTTGGGGACAACTAGTAGAGGTGAATTCCAAGGGCTTTTACTAGACTGGACTATCCCGCTGTCTAGCATTTCTTTTAGCTGCTCGTTAATGACTTTCCGCTATGTTTCAGGTAAGCGGTACATTTTTTGATTGATTGGTGCTTGATCTTGCACCAATGGAATATTATGCGTTATCGCATTTGTATAGGTGGGTTTGTCACCTTTGAGGAAGAAGATATCGTTATACTCTTCGCAGAGTTCTGATATCGAAATTTTTTCTTCCGCGGTTAACTTAGGGTCTAGGCTGAGTTCTTGCTCTAGCCTAGAAAAACGCGGGTATTGTTTTGGGTCGTCCGGAGTCTCATTATCCGGGTATAGATATCGTACATGTTGTAAAATTGCCGTTTTGTCGGCTGAACCTTGGTTTGACTTATTCTTCCTTTTAGGTTTTTGACCTGTAAATAGATGAGGCTTCTGTGATTCCTTTCGAGGCTTTATTTCGTTGTTCTTAGTAATTGGCAGGGTATTTGCTTCCTGCTTTGATGACGGCTGAGTTTGGTACACCTGTGTGGTCTTTGCCTTAGGTTGTGTGGGATACTCATGCTCGTCAATGGTACTGCTTTTTGACCATGTAGAATGTTTTGTGTTGTGTGACGGTGGAGTAATATGCACCTTTAATATAGGCTTTAGCGACTCGCTACCGTTCTTATATGGCCGTTGTTTGTTTAAGAGAGATTTATGCCTCGGGATTTTGGACGGAAGAGTTATATGCACCTTTTTGGCAGGCTTTAGGCACTCAGTTCCGTCTCTTGGGTTGTTTGATATTGCCTCTAAATTTGGTAGTGGAATGTGTGTTCTTTTGTGGACTTTTGTGTGTGTTAATGGGACTATGTTGTAGTCGTTTATGGGAAATAGCTGTAACTTTAAGCTATGTATGAGTACTTGATGACTGTTAGCGTTGAGAATACTAACCAGCACTAATTCTTCTCCAGATGACAGCAAACTGTTTGCCAAGAAGACTCCATCGCTTATCTCTTGGGATAAACAGAGCATTTCTTCTTGAGTTTGTAACGGGACTGGGGCAACAATTTGAGAGCGGGCAGGTATGCAGATTGGTTTCTTAAGGATAACCAAATGCTGCCTGATTTCATCGGTCTCTTGTTCGCCCAGACAGCCTTTTTCACATTCCTGGGACTCTTTTGGAGCTTGGCAGCCAGCTTTTCTCGTATGAGAAGCCTTGAAGACACTGCAGGTGGGTAGCTCAGCCTGTTTAGACTCTACCTCTTCTGCAAGTGTTCTTACTTCGACTGCTTTTTCAGAATGTGGCTTGTCCGTTTCAAACTCTAATGGCAAAGCAAATTCGTCTGGATTAGTTTCCGTGCGAGGAAACCTTAGTGCCTTATTAGGACCCTCAACGTTACAGTTTTTTTCTAGGAAATCATTTCCTAGAAGTCCATCATCGGAAAGTCCAGGCAAGTTCTTTACGACTTGAAACTTGCAGGGAATTTTGTTTTTGAAAACGAAGTTTCCCTGGCAATTTCCCAGCGTCTTTCCGGTACCAAATGGGGTCTGAAGTGTACATGCCTCATTGTGGATAATTTCTTTGAGATCTTTTAATGACCTTTTCTTTATTATACTATCCTCAGCGCCTGTGTCTACTACTAGTTTAGTTTGGCCGTTCAGGCCTATGTCTAAGGGAAGTTTTACTGTAGCGACACTGGAGTCGGGCTGCTGAGGAGACCCTATTCTATTAGACGGGAGATTTATAGTCGAGCCGGGGAGTTTTGGGTCGACTATAGGTCGTTTCCCTGACTCCGAGCTTCCCCTTTACGTTTTTGTTGACAGTTATTTACTGCATGTCCAGAACGATCACAAAATTCGCACTTTTTACGCACGTTATAGACTCTTGAGTTGTTATTGGGGTTTTGCGACTCTCTAAGACGTTGGTTTGGTGGTCCACTATTGTTGTGTGGTCTTTGAATATTGTTGTTGTTCCTCCTGCAGTCACGTATATCGTGGTTGTATATTTTGCAGTTCACACAGTACGGAGTATTTTTACGTTTGAGGCAATCGGCGTATGTATGGCCTCTTAAATTACAAAAACTACAACTGATTTTATTTAAATAATTATTTTTATTGTTTACATTAAAATTTCTATTTGGTGATTTTGGCTCCTGTTTTATATTTGCCTCTGTGAACTGTGATGGAAATGTACTGGTGCTTGCACTTGTGGGCACACTGTTTTGCCAGGTATCCTGTGCGAATGGTATTATGCCTGTATTATATATATTGTGATTTGCAGGCGAATTATTTGGAATTCCTTGCGGATTACTTATCACAGGTGCATTTATTGACTGTGGTATTGTGTTCTGCACTGTACTGAATTGAAAGTGCCCTGGAGGTTGCAGAAATAGAGCACTTTGCTGGAGACGCTCCATGTCAGGCGCTCTTTGTACGAGGTCATCCACCGTGCCGTCTGTCATGGTCAGAAGGTATTGGCACATATACGGGTTATTGACTCCTGTTTTTAGTGCGTTTTTCGCGAAGTCTTCTAGCTGTGTTTTCACAGCGGGGGCTGCTGTAGCGCCATATTTGGATTCTGCGGCTTCATTGCAGAGTGCCAGCATTTGTTTCACTCGTGCCGTGAAGGCTGTGAGGTTTTCCGAAGGATACTGCATTGTAGTGATTAATTTACTGACTAGTTCCTGGTAAGTTTCCCTTGGCAGGTATGTACGATTTAGCCGTTCTTCTACTTCTTTGAAAGTAGTTGGCATATTTGAGGCAAAAAGCTGATAAGCTTCGCCTCGAAGTCTGGTGGGGAAGATTTGCAAAAATGCCGATAGTTCCTCTACCGAAATGCACTGGATTACCTGCCTGCAGCATCCTAGGAAAGTTTGGAGCTCAAGGCTCAATTTTGGGTGCTGCTCTCCCGAGAATAGGGGAACGAGCTGGGCAGTTAGCTTGGCGATTTTCGCGTAATCTGCCATGTTTATATTGGGGATTCTGAAGCTAAAGTTTGATACTTTTGGGGAGCTAGTTTCTTCTATGCTGGTTTCCAAAAGGGAGTCGCCCAGCCAATTCAATAGGATTTCACTCACTGTGGAATCACTGACACTGTCTTCAATGACACTTTCTCTTAATTCTACACTATTATTTGCAATTTCTGTTTCGAGAGAGTGCGAGAGTTCCCCAAACTGCTTTAAGCTTTCTTTACATTTTTCCGTACTTTCTTTGAATTGCGCGATTTGCTCAAGCCGCCGTTCACGGGGCTTTTTGAGCTGTTTATCGATAGAATCGCACTGTATAACAGAAAGTTCGGAGGAGTCTCGCACTTTCCCCTCTAGATATTTTAAATAGTTTTCTAAATTTAAATTAGAAGGTCTTATTTGTTGGGGACCTGTAAGGATTGTCCCACTCCTGAGTGTGACTCCTGGTGCTGTTGAATTTGTTGGGGGTGTTTGATTAGCACCCTCAGTTGCAGATGTTGCTCCCTCGTTGCCTCCTTCGTACCGGGACGGATCTTACTGTGCGTCGCCCGGTGAGGAAGATTGTTGTGGAGTTGGTGGAATTGGTGGGATTTCCGGCGGCGTCTCCTGGTGGGAGCTTCCCTCGCTCATGGACCACCGTATGTAAAACTTCTGCCGTCTTAATTCCCTTGGTTCAAATTGAGAGGGGGGCTTATTGCCTTCTTCGAGGTCCCTCTCAATTCAGGATCGCTGGTTTTTGTGATTGGAGTTCTTTTGCTGCCGGGCGGGGGGGGGGGGGGGGGGGCGTGGCTATCTTAAATTCCCCTGGATAAAAGCTGAAAGGGGGCGCGTTGCCTACTTCGAAGTCCCTTTCAGCTCCGGATCGCAGATTGTAGTGTATCTGATCTTCCTTCAGGTTTTCGGGTTGGAATTTTCCTCTTAATGTGGACGTCTATTGTTCCTGGGCTGGGATGAAGCCCGCTATTCCACGTTGGCACTTTGTGCTTTGATTAGGGGGTGGCTGCGTGTTGTTCAAACAGAGGCAGTTAAAGCTGTCCGACCCCGAGCGTTGGGAGCCGACTAGATCGAAATACTCCTGAAGCCAGACTCAACTTCTGGCGAAGGGTAGGGTGTCTTGCCTAGTATTCGATCCAGTGCTCAACTCCTTTTGATTCGTATGATAGAGGGTTTTCGAGCGCTTATACTTTTGTTTGTTTAAAGTAGGCTTCCTCTATCCTACCGGCTGCGCGAATTTTGTTACGTACCTTCGTGTAACTTTAGCGGGGGAGTTATCCAAAACACTTTTCTTTAACTTTTTGATATTTTATTTCTTTTAATTTTTGATTTTTTTTTTTTCTTTTCTTCAGGTACACTTTCACTCTAACTTTTCTTCGCATTCACTATTATATTCCGTGCACACTTTTTTTTTGTTTTCCAATAACACCTAATTAGATAGCCCGCGAACCGACCTTATTCAATTCCTTTTTTTTTTTTTTTAATTTTTGCTTTCTGGCCAACTCGATATAAAATTTTAATTCACAACTTATCTTTTTCTAACTTTTCTTTTCTATAATAAAATAAGTTCTTCAACTCGATTTTTTTTTCCGATTTTTTTTCCGATCCGCCGCTTTTTAAATTCAGAATTGAACTCGGCTCTTAATCACTTTTGTCGCGATCAAGAGCCCTCGTTCAGTGTAGAAAATGCATAGTTGCATTTTTACCCTGAGAAAATTTTCATTTATTCTGGACTTGATTAAACAAGTCCAGAATATTTTTCGTTGGATGGAGGCTTGAAATTTGCTGCTTTTATAAACATCAGCCACCGTCACGATGATTAGAATTGCCGCGCGCGTATACATACAATGTATTTTCGCGGCGCGCTCTTCTTATCGCGAAAGCTTTTTTATATTTTTTTTTATATATTTATGTACGTTCGTACATACATATTGTAATTTTCCCGACAAATCATACTGAAGGTACGATTTGTCTTTCGCTTTATTTAATTTTTTTTATTAAATATTTCATGGGAACATTTTTGTAAAAACGAAATGGTATGTGAAGAAAATTGCTGATGCAATTTTCTTCACTGATTAAATTGATAAGCTACTCATGCTTTTAAGCATGATTAGCTAATATGAAAATTTAATGATTTTGGATAATTATTTTCTACCTTTTGCAGGTATGATTTTGAATAATTATTTTCTACCTTTTTTCATGTATGTTTTAGATATGTAACACCATTTTGCATTAGGTTGCATTCCTACATTACCGCATTACCATTAAAAATCTAAATTTAAAGGTTTTAATGAAGTAATGAAAACCAGGTGTGTTTTAGGTATGTAACAACTCCATCAAACTGCTTCTCTTTGCGTAATTATGATCACATTAACTCTAGTGTGCTACTTGAAAGGTACAATAGTCTCCCATGGGATAATATATATTATACTATGAACATTGACGATAAGTCTGATTTATTTTATCTATTTATAATTTTGTTACATGATGCGTTTACTCTCCTTCGTACCAAGATTGCTAGACCTAATGCTATACCTTGGTTCTCGTCAGAGATTCGTGATCTTATAAATGAACGCGAAAATCTATATCGTGGTTACAAGAGGCTCAGAACGAATAATTTGAGATCGGCTTACAAAAAAGTACGAAACCTTGTAAATTCCAAGATTAGTACTGCTTAACGCATATATTTTGGTCAAATATTTAATAATAAAACACACGGTGTTCATGTAAAAGCAGATTCTCCGCTGTGATTTGGAACCTTATTCTCTAAATCTGCATTTTAGTTCACTTCAAAACAATGCGATAGGTGGAACTCACTCTTTGTTAACCAATTTTAATGAGAATTCTGATGGATTTGCATTGTGCTGTGCTAATCAAAATGATATTCTGGTGGCGATGTGTAGTATAAAATCACATGCTGTTGGTCCTGATGGGATTCCACCCAAATTCATAAAATTACTATTGCCGAATGTTTTACCAGTCATATCCCACTTATTTAATCATATACTCATTTCCTCCACTTTCTCAGCTATGTGGAAATATGCCCTTGTTATTCCCGTTCCCAAAAGCCCTATACTTCTACTCCCTCTTACTTTAGACCTATCATCATATTATGTTATCTTTCAAAAGTTTTCAAAAAAAAAATCAACTTCTCAGTTATTTGAATCAGCACTCATACCTTACGCAATGGCAGTCGGTATATCGCCGAAATCATTCATGCGAGACTGCCCTAGTAAAAGTCACTACAGATATGAGATCCACTTTGGACCGAAAAGATATTTGTTACCTAGTTCTCCTTGATTTTTCTAAAACCTTCGATTGTCTTAACCGCGAAATGCTGCTACTAAAATTATATTCTAAATTTGGTATGTCATCATCTGCTATCAGGCTCATTCATGGTTTTCTTTCTGACAGGACACAATAAGTAAAATATGGCGGCCGATTATCAAATACTGCCAAAATACTATGCGGTGTTCCCCAGGGTTCGATTTTAGGACCATTGTTATTTGGACTGTACATTAATGATTTGCCTCCTGTAGTAAGACACTCTTATACTCACCTATATGCTGATGATTGTCAACTTTATATTAGCGCACCAATTAGCTTTATCAATACATACGCAAATAAACCAAATAGTGACTTAGCTCGCATTTATAAGTGGTCAATTGATAATTCTCTATCTCTTAATCCATCAAAATCATGCTTGCCACTTTTTCGCGCATGGAGCTTGATGAAAATTTGTATTTACCTACAGTTTACCTCAATAATTTACCTCTAAGTCGTGTTAATAAAGTTAAAAATATGGGTGTTGTTCTTAGTAATAAAATGACCTACCAACTACAACATATATAATGTTAATTAAGGCACTTGTCTTTCCAATTTTCTTGTACGGTCTCGTAATTTTTCCTTGTCTTAACTCTGTTTGTGCTAGTAAAATAAATGTTGCTTTTAATTACTGTGTTCGTTTTATACATGGCTCACGTCATCATGATCATATATGGCCGTATATATCCTCCGTAGTTGGATGCTCCTTTAAAATGTATTTCCCTCCATAAAATAATTTATTGTAATGGTCCTGAGTATCCGTCGTCATCTCTCACATTCCTTAGCTCATAAGGGCGAATTAATATACTTACACCCAAATTTAATACTCTGATTGGTGAACGCTCCCTTTTGGTTCTAGTTGTTGGACTTTGGCACTCACTTCCTAGTCACATTCAAAGGTTGACTGCGTTTGGAGCTTTCAGGAATGGCGTAATGGATGACTTTTTTGGTTTGAATTGATGTACTACATTTATAATTTTTAATTTTTTACTTTTTGTTTATATATGTTTCATAGTCTTTCTCTTATTTTACGTAGACTAGTTTATTTTTTCTTATCTTTTTTTTTATTTATTAGTTGTACTGCTATTATTATTGTTTTATACGCTTATAGTCTTTTACTCCTTTCTTTTATCTTTTTCTTCTATTTAATATGTTCCGTTGCTTTGGGTACAAAATAAAAAGATGTTGCACCAAATCTAATGAATAAATGAAATGAAATGAAAACTCTTGTGTACAATAACCGCAAATAAATATTTTATTATTATTATTATTATTACATATATGTTTACCTAATTCTAACCTAAACCTATTACTCACTATATTCATAACATTTCAATGTTTTTGACAAGATTCAGTGATTTTTATGCATGGAAACAAATCTAATTAAAAATAACTACCCTAAAATAGAGATAAACCTAATACCAACAAAAGTAATTATCAGTATTAATCAATGCTGGTTTCCTTTTTCAGCTGCAGTATTTTGATATTTTCACCATGCTTTGTGTAAAATGTCATATTTTTTTTCAGAACATACTTGACCAAAAGGCTGGAAGGATCCCAAACACGATTTCTAAAAATTAATTAATTTCACTGAAATTTTGAATAGAAATTTGAAATTAACTAACATATTCTGAATGAACGCTTAGGCATTTTAAAACATTTGTTTTTTGGACCATTGTACATAAAATTTTAAAAATAAGTAAATTTTAATTTTTTAAAAATCTATTATGCGATTTGATCACGCACGTCTGCGCCTGCCTTATATGGACTGAAAAGCTGATAGACTTGCTTTGATTAATTCATACTAGAAATATCGCTAATATTATCTTAAATCGATAATACTTGGTAATGTTAACTTACAAGCTAAAATCTAAGGTCGACTTAACTCAGAGAATTCATCTTCTAGTTACATCGGCCTTTCCCCGCACAATGAGATCGCAATTTGTCCAATGGACTCAAAGCGCATCTCCTTCTAAACTGTTAGTATTTTTGACATGCGAATGCTGTTTTGAAGGCTTGGAAGCTGGTGAAAAATAAGTTCAACACGAAGTTGGTGGAATTGAAGAGTTCACCTGCCCTATAATCTTGACAATTCTTCTATCGAATAGTTCAATGAGTGAATTCGTGCATTGTGGCAAGTGCGGTAAGCGACATAAAGAAACACGTTTACTGAGTACACTGCCATTGATATGTTTGATGGTGATAATCTTTACAAAATATTTCAAAACATCTGTTCCATATTACAAAACACCGCTTTTCGTTT
The DNA here is from genome assembly GCA_963930735.1 of Dioctria linearis. Taxonomy (NCBI): domain Eukaryota; kingdom Metazoa; phylum Arthropoda; class Insecta; order Diptera; family Asilidae; genus Dioctria; species Dioctria linearis. The sequence goes on along the minus strand of OZ005742.1, from coordinate 216,941,605 downwards.
CAATTTCCACGCAACTGAAACGTCCAGTTGAACACAACATGTTTTGTTAACAGCTTTTTTCTCTGCATTTGCATCCAGATTGAATAAGTTACAAATATTTTAGGGTATACATTAACAAAACTCTTTTTCCTAGAGTAGAGGGTTTTCTACAAGAATATCTTCGCTTAAAAACAAAAAAAAAGGATGTTTTTAAGCATTGATCACTGAATATTTCTGATGGCGTTGAATGATTGTCTCTGTGTTCTTCCGCAAGTTTTAGACCAGTGATAATACTAATATTAGATGCTGTTACGAGCGTGGCCTTAGTTCTTTATTTAAAACACAATATTTCGGATATAATTCAAAAGTTCTTTCTTTATTTAACTTTACTGTTTACTCTCACAAATTCACACATGATTATCAAATCAACTCTATATAGTTATCGCTAGTACTGTACATCTAATTATCACAATAGTTTACTTCGTTAACTTCACTGTCTGAAATCAGACTCGCCTCCTGGATGTGCGTGGCGTCGTATTTATACTCTACGAATTATCCTAGAACCTTCCTGAATATTCCATTCTCCAAACCCAGTTTACTAGGATGTCACTAACCTAAAGTTGTTTCCATTTCCAATAGATGTCGCTTGTATCGCTTTGTGGCGCGTAACATGCCCCCTTCTTAAAATTGTTCGTCCCGAACAACAGATGATCCACGGTCTTGATGCTCGCAGTATTGACATAAACGATCTAGATGAACGATTTTCCGATTGCCCCTTGTACCCTGCTGAATCCTATATACTACGTCATTAATTCTAGTCACTACTGAATACGGTCCTTCCCAGTGTTGTTGTAATTTGGGAGAACGTCCCTTACGTCGTTTCGGGTTGTACAGCCAAACAGGGTCACCTTCATTAAATCCGGCTGAATTGGCACGTAAGTCATAGCGAGTCTTCATCCGATCGGTATTTATTGCTAATTTTGCTCTCGTGACCTCGTGTGCATCAGCTAATCGTTGTCTAAGTTCCGGTACATGATCGTCTGGTAACTTTTGTTCACATCTGGGTGTACCAAATTTGAGGTTGGCAAACGCATCTCCTTTCCGAATATCACTTTTTCTGGAGTTTGTCGGGTCGTGTTGTTAACATCTGATCGATAGGCCATTAAGAACATGGGAATATGTCGATCTCGCTCGCGTTGGTAATAGTCGACTACTTTCTTTAGATGCTCGACCAATGTTCTGTTGAAGCGCCCTACCATGCCATCAGATTGTGGATGCAGAGGAGTTGTTCTGGTTTTTCTTATTCCTAGAATTTTACACATATCTTGGAAAGTGCGTGATTCGAAGTTCCGTCCTTGGTCCGAATGAAGTTCATGACGAACGCCAAATCTACTGGCCCAATTCATTATTACTTGAACCGCTACAGTGGTAGACCATTGATTAGGGATTGCATAAGCTTCAGGCCATTTACTGAAATAGTGAATAGCAACAAATATAAAGCGGTTACCGTTGTCTGTTTCTGGAAAAGATCCAGCGATGTCTACGGCTACCCTTTCAAATGGGGCTCCTACATTATACTTATGCATTTCCCCTCTACTTCTATGTGTTGGTCCTTTACAAGAAGTACAGATAGTGCATCTGCGGCACCATTCCTCAATATGCTCTCGCATATGTAACCAATAAAACCTTTCACGTATTTTTTAAATTGTTTTATTCACCCCCAAATGTCCTCCAGATGATCCACTGTGCATTTCTTCTAGCACATCTTTGACCTGGGATGCTGGGACGGCTATCTGCATTCAGAATAACTCGCCGTTAGTTGATTCCCACTTGCGCTTTAATATACCATATTCAACGTGAAGATGAGCCCAGTAGCTCTTCAGTTTCTCACTCTTCTCCGAGATATCTTTCCGTTGTGTTCTTTCCATGTCTTCTTTCCAAGCAAGAATGGGTGATATGTCTCGGTCTTCTCGTTGTCCCAACCCGGCGATGGCTCCACCGTTATCAGCTGTTGCCTTTGTTTCGTTTTCTTCCACCCGAACGCAATGTTTGCATTCAAGTTTGCATGGACGTCGTGAAAGGGCGTCTGCAATTCCATGGATACGTCCTCTTCGGTGTTGGATTTCAAAGTCATAAGCTTGGAGTCACTCTATCCATCTCGCCACTTGCCCCACAGGGTTCTTAAACTGCAAAAGCCATTTAAGCGCTGCATGGTCAGTGCGGAGGATAAATTTCTGCCCGTAGAGATATTTCTGGAAATGCTTGGTTGAGTTTACAATGGCAAGTAGCTCTTTCCTTGTAGCACAATAAATTCTGTCTGATTTTGAAAGTGCTTTTCTAAACTAAGCTACTGGCACTTGTTGACCATCCTCCTCCTGTGAAAGTACTGCACCAATACCTACATTGCTGGCATCCGTGTCCAATAAAAAAGATTTTGCCAGCTTTGGATAGTGAAGCACTGGAGTTCCACAGAGGTGTTGCTTCAAATTTGCTAAGCTCTCGTTACATTTATCTGACTATATGAACGGTTTTCCTTTTTATGTAAGTTGATGTAGGCTACTTCCTATATCTGCAAAACCTTTCTACGAATCGCCTGTAGTAGGTCGCTAATCCAAGAAAACTCCTTAATTCATGTTTGTCCTTTGGAACAGGCCAATTTTTGACAGCTCTTATCTTCTTTGGATCAGTTCTTACTCCTTGTGATGAAACTATATGCCCCAAATATTTTACTTCATTCTTGAATAGAGCGCATTTGTTCATACTGAGCTTCAGTTTCGCATCTCTCAGTCTTTGAAGTACGTCCCGTAAGTTGCTTTTATGTTCCTCGAATGTCTTCTGATCACAATTATGACATATAAGTAGACCAGACATGTTTTCCAGGTTACTCCTCCTAAAACACATTCCATGAGTCGTTCGAATGTGGCTCGAGCATTACATAATCCAAATGGCATAACTTTGAATTTCCATAAGCCACTTCCAACTGAGAATGCCGTTTTGTCTCGGTCCTAGGGTTGTATTACCACTTGCCAGTAACCGCTCTTCAAATCCAATGTGGAAAACCATTGCGCTCCGGAAAGGGTGTACAATGTGTCATCAATCCTTGGTAACGGATAGCTATCCTTTCTTGTTACATTATTTAGTTGGCGGTAGTCCACACAGAATCGGGTGCTGCCATCCTTTTTCCTGACCAAAACAACTGGCGTTGTCCATGGGCTGTTAGATTCTTCTATTATGCCTTGTTCTTTCATGGAGTTTATCATATCTGCAACTTCTGATTGTTTCGCTAATGGTAGTCCTCGTGGTATCTGCCGAATGGGCCTAGAGTCTCCTGTATTGATCCGATGCTGGACAAGATTTGTTTTGCAGAAACCATCATCATTCATTGCAAATAATTCCGAAAATCCATCGATCATCTCTTTGGCATCGTTGTATTGCTGTTCACTAAAGGCACTAGATGAAAGAAGTTTCTGAACCTGTTGAGTAGTAGCTGGTATACGTATTGCCTCCTTAATATTACTACCATTTTCCAAATTAATAATCTGATAAACAGGTTCACAATTTCCAATTATAGCACCTTCTTTTAGTTTTACCTCATTTTCGGATGTGTTGAGCACTCTGACTGGAATTAATGTTGCGCCTTCTGCCTTCACTAAAGTCTTACCAACAATGATGTTCGATGTAACTTTTGTAGGGTTAGGCTCCACCAGATAAAGTCCTGATGTCATCAGTAGGCTTTGTCCATACTAGCGTCTCGGAGTATGCAGAGAGAGTCATATTTTCACAGGCCATCGTCCTTATTTTCGAAGGATAATCTGCTTCTACTCCTAGTCTCATAGGAATTTCTATGTTGCCAAATTTGAGGATCCATTCGACGACATCTAAATTTATTTTATGTGTGGTCATGAAAGCTACTCCAAGAATGCATCCATCCAGGATATCTGACACGAGGAAAGTGTGAGGAAATAGTAGTTCGCCTAGTTGAACATCCAAAGTAATTTCTCCAAAAACTTGTGCTGCTGCTCCAGTTGCTGTTCTTAGTAGATATTTGGTAGTGTTGTGAAGCCACTTGTTTTTGACGAGATCTGCTCTAATAATTGATCTCGAAGTCCCTGTGTCAATAGTGATTGCGCAGCCATTTTCCCTAAACTTCCATATATAACGAGACTGCTATTATTTCTCTGCAACTGGGCTACCTGAATGATGACTTCGGGGCTACCGACTCTACCACCCAACTTCTGCCCCCCCCCCAAAGTTGGTTGTTACATTTATTCGCACTATCCAACAGAAGTGCTGATGTGACTAGTCGCTGTTTCATTTCTAGACTCTCCGCGAATAGCTTGCTCCCTGGCTCCACATCTTTGGCATACTTTTCTGTTCTCCTTGTGATTCCATTCATCGGCGTTTTTGCAGTCCCTTTGGATGTGTCCGGTTCTATTACAATTCCAGCATCGAAGAGTACCACGTGACGAAGTGCTCTCTAATGATTGCATTCTGTTGCAAGTCCATTCCTCCACCGAAATGTCTCCCTCTCATACTGCACTCCGAAAAGCTTGTATAGCAGATTCGTATGCTAATGCACAGGGTAGCGCTTATGCTGTTGACTTCTTTCCTGCTAGCCTTAGTGCTTACTGTAAATTTTGATCTGCAATAGCATTCACAAATGCTTCTGTTGCCAATTCATTAAGGAATTCTGCTCTGACGCCTAGAGTATGAAAGATAAGCTAATCTTTCTACATCAGCCTGCAGTTGTTGTAGTGATTCGCCATGCTTCTGAATCCTGTTGGGTAACTACAAGCGATATACTTGCTGCATGTGTTCATCTCCATAATGTAATTCTATCGCCTGTACTAATAAAGTGTAATCACGTTGCCTGTCAATCGATATAGTTTGTAATAGCTCTGACGCAGGACCTCGAAGTGCTAATACCAGAGCTGTAGCTATGTCTGCTCCATTACATCCATTTACTTCGGAAGCTACTTCGAATTGTCTCTTGAAAATATGCCACGAATTTTGTCCACCAAATATTGGAGGTTTCATTCTGCCTGCACCAGGTATTTCAATTCCTTCGTGCCGAGGTTGTCGATGCTTCATCCTCTCCAAATCTGCTTTAAAGTTGTTAAGCTTCTCCGTAACATTTTGTTGTACTTCCGACACTTGTAAACTTCTAGCACTTCCTACTGGATTCCTTCAATTTTCACATTTTGTTCGTCTAATGAATTTTTAAGAAAATTCTTCTGTTCCTCCAAACAGGTTTCTAGACAATTCTGCAAAGATCTCTTTTGTTCATCCCAACGGGCTTCCAGAGAATTCTTTTGTTCTTCTAAACATGCTTGCAGTGAAATCTTTTGATCCTCATTAGCTTTCTTCTGCTCATCCAAACGGGCTTCTAGAGAATTCTTTTGCTCTTCTAAACATGCTTGCAGAGAATTCTTCTGTTCCTCATTAGCATTCTTTTGTTCATCAAAGCGGGCTTCCATTTTGCTCATTAAAGTACTTAAAAGCTGTTCTATGTTCATTGCAGGCTCTTCTTCAATTTATGGTTCTTCTTCGAAAACGAATGTGTCAGGATTCTTTTCTTCCTCTATCAAAGCTTGGCTAAGTCGCTCGACTAGAACATTCTATAGGCCAGTCGCTTGCGATGATCGCTTCCCCAACTCCACTTTCAATTCCTGTATGCGAAACTTCTCTAGTTTGCGTCCCATTCTTGCGTCTTTTGTAATTCACTCACAGTTTAATATAAAATTATCTTTCGGAATTTTTACACACGATTTCACAAAACTAATCACTCTTTGAATTTCAAAGTCAAATCCCACCACTTTATTTCGCGATTTTATTTCACTTCTGACACCAGTTGTTACGAGCGGGACCTTAGTTCGTTATTTAAAACACAATATTTCGGATATAATTCAAAAGTTCTTTCTTTATTTAACTTTACCGTTTACTCTCACAAATTCACAAATGCTTATCAAATCAACTCTTTATAGTTATCGCTAGTACTGTACATCTTATTATAACAATAGTTTACTTCGTTCACTTCACTGTCTGAAATAAGACTCGCCTCCTGGATGTGAGTAGCGCCGTATTTATACTCTACGAATTATCCTAGAACCTTCCTGAATATTTCATTCTCCAAACCCAGTTTACTTGGATGTCACTAACCTAAAGTTGTTTCCATTTCCAATAGATGTCGCTTGTATCACTTTGTGGCGCGTGACAATACTAACGATTTCACTTTGATAGATGCGAACGATTCCTCATTGCACTCTCGAATCACAGGTACTATAAGCGATTTAAAACGAAGATATACATTATGAAAATAACTTTGAAGTTATACTTCAAAAGCAATCTAAAGAGAGGTGGTATTTGTGATAATGGAGGATCAAAGGTTTGATCGCAATGACTTACATGAGTAACTTTTGTAAAAACACAATAGGTCCCCTAAAAAATAATTTTAATTTTAAAAACAAAATCATGGAATGCTAGTAGGATTGCCTCTATAAAAAGATGTGCACTTATAATTGCAAACCACTAAGTGTAAAGCTGTTATACAGTGAAAATGGAAGTCAGTAAAGAAGATCGTCGCAAATTAGCTCTTTCAACATACGGGTCTCTCATCGAGATGGTAAAAACTGTTAAGGGTCGAGAGTACAGCCTATTTGCGATCGAAAATGTTATACAAAATTTTTGCGAGTTAGCACTATTTTAGAAGTTATAGGCGATTTTCAATTTTTTTTCCCAAATTTTGAACCTTAAGTCACCTTCTTGACTATAACTCAGTTCGGACTGTTCACAAGACAACCATTTTTCTTTTGTTTTATTCGTATCATTACAGACTCTCATTCGCTTTTGAAAACGTTCACACATTATGGAAAACTTGGCGATTTATTGCTGAAACATTTTTTTCGTCAGTCAATTCGTCTTTTTTCGAAGTCATAAATCTCGAAAATACCGGTAAATACCGGTTAGGGTTTATGATGGAAAATAAATTGCCAACAGCCTCAGAAATAAGTTTAGTTTATTGCAATTAAAGAATCATGAGAGTTTTTGCTTCAGCTACATTGTTTCTTCCATCCTTAAAAGATTTATTTCCATTCGAATTAATTTTTCTCAAGTTATGAGAGGTATGCAGCAGGCAATTTTTTACTTTAACTCTGGCAACACTTAAGGTCCATCTTAATCGTGTTGGACTTTTATAAAACGTAATAAATGAGGGATGTTTTCTAAGAGAACCGTATCATCTGTTGGCATGGCTGCTTTTCGAGATGTATGACTTTGAAAACAGACGAATTGTCTGACGCAACAAATGTTTCAGCAATAAATCGCCAAGTTTTCCATTATGTGTGAACGTTTTCAAAACCGAATGACAGCCTGTAATGATTCGAATAAAACAAAAAAAAAATGGTCGTTTTGTGAACAGTCTGAACTGAGTTACAGTCAAAGAGGTTCAAATTTTCGAAAAAAAATTGAAACTCGCCTATAACTTCGAAAATAGTGCTAGCTCGAAAGAATGTCATATAACATTTTCGATTGCAAATAGGGTGTATTTTCGACTCTTCCCTTTTTTTACCATCTCGACGGGACACCCTGTATACGGAAAAGCCGAATATGTCTCAAAGAGGGTAGAAAGTTAAATGATAAGAAGATCGTAATTCAAAATGTCCTCAGTAAATTTCGGGAATCTTGTGGTATCCAGAGAAAGTCTGGGTCAGTAAGGAAATCAGGTTTGGTAGACCAAAGAAGTGGTAGACAACTTTACACGAAATGCCAGCATGTAGTTGGGAGATATGGTTGGTAAGGCTAGAATGTCATCTGCTACGGTTCATCGAATAAAAAGAAGAGAAAGCCTACGAAGTTTCCATGCTCAGAAAACACCGAACAGAGCACCAGAAAAGTATGAAGTTGCAAAATTCAATGTACTTATTAGAAGTTACTACGCATCTGAGTTAGCGGTTTGGATAAGTAATTCTGCAATACTTAATAACTTGTTAATTTATTTATTTATCTAATGATGGAACGAAAATTTAACACATTTTAGAGCGTCATCATTGGAACAGCATAATAGTCACTTCGTCCTCCTCAGCATCAGCGACATCATTCGGGAGTGCATCTCGCGACACCGTCATATTGTAACTCAGGCTTTCTGGAAATGAAGTCACAATACTTGGATTATGACTTGATTCAGATATGAAATATCTTAGTCATATTTTAGAGCTGTTCCTTGAAAGGTCTACGATGAGCTATGGAGAAATCTGATTGTAAGAGCTATTTCTAAGTTATAAGGTTTAGAATAATGCTAAATAAATCAAAGCTATAATTTTAATGCATTTTTTTCTTCGGTAGCCTGATTTAATTATATTTGCTAATGAAAAATCAATGTTGCCGTTAACGAATGTGGAACATTCGGCTGCTTAATTTTGACAAGATTTTTGGATTTAAAACTAAGATAATAGTCAAATACAACCGTAAGCTGAAGACATCCAGTTTTTGAATTTGTCACGCTACTCGTAATTGATGACTCCGCCTTACCATAGAATGGTTCAATTCTGAAAGGCTCTTATTTCGTTTAAGTTACTCGATTTTGGAACTCTTTGTCGTATTCTATACAAAGTGTGATAGGTGTGGGGGTTTTCAAAGGACAAGTATTGCAATAAAACATGCTGAAACAATTGACTAACTACTACTTCCACTTTGACTTTAAGCTTTGTAAATTCATTGCCTTTGCTTCTTAATTTTACAAATATAATTTTTTTCTATTGTATGAAATATATTAATTCTATATTTAAACAGGGTTTTTCAGAAACATATTCAGAAAGTATTGTGGACTGATGGCGCAAATAGTTTAAAGAGACAAATTGTAAAAAGTTGTCCCAAACGTCTTCAAATCACAGGATGATCAAGGATTATAGCTTTTAACAAAGTTTGATTCATAAGGAACTTTATTGCAGAATTTGAAATATTGCAATCAGGAGCAAATGATTGAGATCCCTTTTGAGATCTTAAGGATATTGATAAAATTACAAGTAAAGTTGGGGGAAACAAAAGTTGTACGCTAAGCTTTTATGAAATACACTTTAACTCGAACACGGTGTGAAAATGTGTAAATTATTATGAATTGATTAATTTCTTTTAACTTAAAATATATTGAACACTTTTCAAAATTGCTTTGAACAATTGAGCAATTATCTAGGTTCTATTTAGTTGTTTTCCTTTATCTAAAAAAAATGTATCTTATATTGTTAAAAAAACTGCGCGATCTTGGCGTTAACAAATTGCTATCCACTCATGTCTCTTTTAAAAGTAGATCCATTTGGGTCAAGAAGATAAATGTAAGGCTTTCATACACACGAAGACACGCTGCATAAATCACAATATCCTTGATTCCCAGAAGAGGTTCTATAACAGGATATCTACCAACGGAGAACATCAATTTTATGCCCAAATATATCACTATCTACATGTATACATTAGGGTTTCCTATTATCCGACATTAATGACTATCCGGATATCGAATACTGAAAACTCAAAATATCCGGATAATCCGGATATCCGGATAACAAAAAACAAAATAAATAAATAGCTTGTATCCAATATTTCATGGTGTTTTATAATTTTTTTATGCAAATATTTTAATTATGTACATTAATAATTAATAAATAGTAAAAAAACATTATATGACTTAAATTTTTTTGTTTTTAAAAAAGAATATCTTAAAAAGTTATTGCATTGAAAATTTCAAAATTGTAATTGATTGAAACTGTAAATGCTGGCTTTATTGTAAGAAATGCATCTTTTTTTGCGTTGCTCTGCTCATCAACATACATAGGTAATTGAAGAAACTGCCACTTCCAGTTATCGCTGCAGACTGATAATGTAATGGGAACACCTTTTGAATTATAATCAAAATATTTATGGAATGTGGTATATTGACTGCTTCTAAGAAGATTTACTTTTATAAGCATTTTATCTCGACGTTCATCCATTCGTTTTTTGTTCTGTTTCGATAAAAATTAACCTAAGTTCGTTCTAAACTCGTCTAAGCTTTCAAATAGAAATTTATAAGCACATTCAGCGATCAAATGTGTTGCTGAATTTTTATTTAATTGGTTCAAAAATTAAATTAAATGGTTAAAAATTAAATGTCGCATCGTTGACTGCTGGCTTACTCGTTGGTTACGTCAACAAGTCGAGCCATCGTCGATTTTATATAGATAATCACGTCATATATGGATAACGCCATACGGGTAACAAAAACCTCCTACACCGGAATCTGAAGACATCTATTTACTGCATAATCAATGTATATACTACTGTATTGATCTTTTTACCACTTCTGTTGATTCTACTTCTTATCCAAAGAAAGAAAGAATAAATTTATATTAACGAGAAGATATAAGCGGTAGAGCTTGACAACGGCTCTATACTCTTATATCTCGACCAAGTGAGAGCAGTGAAGCTCAAAGTTTGGTTTTAATATAAATGAATCTTGTTGCAAATGATGCCTCGCTGGGTTAGAGGTATGAAACTCAAAGTAGAGTTTAGCTAACTTGATTGAATTTAGAGCTAAGAAGCTCAAAGTGCAGTCAAGCTGAGGGCTGCGAGCCAATAGGCTCAATTACCTTTTAATACTTCCATTTCGGAGCTAAGGGAGCTCGCTTAATCAATGTATACCAAGTGGAGTCAAAATTAAACTCTGATTTATTCAATAAATTACAGTCTTTTTATACATTATGAAAATCGCTTACCTAATCAATATCGCAAAAAGTATTTAGAATTTAAAATTAATTTCACACCGATCGATCACCTGAAATCGGTCAATGCACAAACACACAAAGCGTCGAGTAAGCTTTTTCGCTACACTCAAAGTTCACACGGCATTATGCATTGTGTTTATTTGCATGTTTACCTATGAGTTCACTCGCATGGCTAGTATGCTTGAATTGTAATTTCTTCTTTCTCTTAATTTTTTTTTTTTTTTACAATTTTTCTACTGCAGTTTCATTCATGCAGTGAGTGTTTCATTCATAGTAAACCTGCAACACTGTTTTTTTTTGTAATTTAATGCTTTGCTATTGAATATTGCCTTTTTTTGTGCACGCTTTGCTGTGTGCATATATGTATGCTGAGGGTCGCTTAATTTGCGCTCTACATCCTCACCGTAAAAAGAAAAAAAAAAATTTTGTGCATGAGAGAAAAAAAAAAATTTTTTTTTGCCATATTGAGTGAAATAAGCGTTCAACACTAAGTCTTAAAAGTATGTTATATGTAATTATCTTACAATGTCTTGGCATAATTTGTAGTCCCAATGGTTATTTTTCTTTCATTCATACATTCTTTCATACATTTATAGTAATTTATATCCTTATCTAATTAATTGCTGTTTTTCTATCTAATTGGTACTTTGAAATTATTAATTTTAGATATCATATTATGAAAATTACGTTAAATAAAAATTCTTATAGTTACATGTAATCTATGTCGATGAAGAAAAAAAAATATATTATTGAATAGTATGTTTATTGTTTTTACTTGTATATTATGTTATTTTATTCAGCTTTATAGTCTATCTTCTTTAATCTATTTTTGTGTACTTTCTTTACTTTATTATCTATTTCTATATATACATTTACTCCTTTTATATCTTTTATTTTATATGGTCCTTTATATGGACATTCATGCTTTCTTCTATCACCTTTATTTAATAATACATAGCTGCCTATTTCTAAATCTATTACATTTAATATTCTATCAGCTTTTTCTTTTCTATTCACTTTTGCTATGTTTAGAGCATTTTTAGCTTTTTCGTGTGCTGTAGTTAAACGAAATTTAAGTTCATTGGAATAGTCCTCATAATTGTATATGGGGCTGTTGTTATTAAGTTCGCGATTATTGAATAAGTTTGATAGCTTTCCAAAGACTAGTTCGAATGGGGAGTATCCCGTGTCAGAATGAGGTGTTGTATTATAACAGAAGCTATAATATGGAATCCATTCATCCCAGTTGTAATCTGTAGTGAATGATAAGAGATATTCGTACTTCTTTATTCTTTATTGGAATGGCTTCGATATATTTAGTTAAATCACACTGTATAGTTAGTATATATCTATATTCGTTCGATATCTTTAATGGTCCTACAGTGTCTAACGATATGATCTCGAAGCTTGTGGATGGTGTCTCTGTTATCACCATTTTTTCATTTGTATGTCTCAGAATCTTATTTTTAGCACATTTTTCACACTTATTTATATGATTTTTAACCATTCTACTTAGATTTTTCCATACGTATCTTTGTTTAATCTTGTTGATTGTTCTTTTGACACCTGCGTGTCCTCCGTGCGGGGAGTTGTGGAATTCTTCAATTATTTCATTCTTAGTTGCTTCATCTTGAATTCTTTTGGGAGGATTATATATCAATATTTTTAATTTTGTTTGCCTATTTTTCTTATTTATCTTGCGCTGCAGCTCATTAAATATTATTTTAAATTTGTCGACCTTTATGTATTGAAATATGATGTCATCTTTCGCTAACGACAGTGACTCTATTTTCATTTTCTTCATTTCAAAGATCAGTGTCTCCAAGATCAAACCTAAGTCATGATATGGATTATTACTGATTTTGATTATCACTCCCATTTTATTTATTATTATTTTTGGCAAACTTTCATTAATTCTATTTCTTGTTTTCCTAGAGCTATTTTGTTTATCAGCATTGTTGCTGTTATTATTACTATTGCTTTCAAAGCGTAATGCTTTGACCCGTCTTACTTCATTAATTGAGATGCATTCCCATGCAGAAAGGTGATCAGTCTTTACGTTGGTAGGGGATTCATGTTGGGTCGTTTTCCTTTTATTGTTATCTTCATTGTCCTTTTTGGACATTGCTCTAGTTGTTATTTTTATATTTGCAGCACGTATCATCGCTTTAAGGATATTAGAATCTATTTTTATTCTCGATAAAGCATCAGCATTAGCGTTCATTTTGCCTTGCTTATAGATAATCTCGAAATCATAATCAGATAGGTCAAGCCTTATCCTTGTCATTTTGGAAGATGGGTTTCTATGAGTGAAGAGACTAACCAAAGGTCTGTGATCTGTGACCACTATAAATTTTTTACCATATACGTATGGTCTGAAGTAATTGATTGCCCAATGTATTGCTAGGAGTTCTTTTTCAATAATTGGTTTATTGAGTTCATGTTTAGTTAATGTTCTACTAGCGTACGAAATTGGTAGATCTGAGCCAATTTCACCTTGAGATAAAACTGCTCCAAGAGCAAATTGTGAAGCATCTGTGGTTATAATAAACACGGTGTGAAAATGTGTAAATTATTATGAATTGATTAATTTCTTTTAACTTAAAATATATTGAACACTTTTCAAAATTGCTTTGAACAATTGAGCAATTATCTAGGTTCTATTTAGTTGTTTTCCTTTATCTAAAAAAAATGTATCTTATATTGTTAAAAAAACTGCGCGATCTTGGCGTTAACAAATTGCTATCCACTCATGTCTCTTTTAAAAGTAGATCCATTTGGGTCAAGAAGATAAATGTAAGGCTTTCATACACACGAAGACACGCTGCATAAATCACAATATCCTTGATTCCCAGAAGAGGTTCTATAACAGGATATCTACCAACGGAGAACATCAATTTTATGCCCAAATATATCACTATCTACATGTATACATTAGGGTTTCCTATTATCCGACATTAATGACTATCCGGATATCGAATACTGAAAACTCAAAATATCCGGATAATCCGGATATCCGGATAACAAAAAACAAAATAAATAAATAGCTTGTATCCAATATTTCATGGTGTTTTATAATTTTTTTATGCAAATATTTTAATTATGTACATTAATAATTAATAAATAGTAAAAAAACATTATATGACTTAAATTTTTTTGTTTTTAAAAAAGAATATCTTAAAAAGTTATTGCATTGAAAATTTCAAAATTGTAATTGATTGAAACTGTAAATGCTGGCTTTATTGTAAGAAATGCATCTTTTTTTGCGTTGCTCTGCTCATCAACATACATAGGTAATTGAAGAAACTGCCACTTCCAGTTATCGCTGCAGACTGATAATGTAATGGGAACACCTTTTGAATTATAATCAAAATATTTATGGAATGTGGTATATTGACTGCTTCTAAGAAGATTTACTTTTATAAGCATTTTATCTCGACGGTTCATCCATTCGTTTTTTGTTCTGTTTCGATAAAAATTAACCTAAGTTCGTTCTAAACTCGTCTAAGCTTTCAAATAGAAATTTATAAGCACATTCAGCGATCAAATGTGTTGCTGAATTTTTATTTAATTGGTTTAAAAATTAAATTAAATGGTTAAAATTAAATGTCGCATCGTTGACTGCTGGCTTACTCGTTGGTTACGTCAACAAGTCGAGCCATCGTCGATTTTATATAGATAATCACGTCATATATGGATAACGCCATACGGGTAACAAAAACCTCCTACACCGGAATCTGAAGACATCTATTTACTGCATAATCAATGTATATACTACTGTATTGATCTTTTTACCACTTCTGTTGATTCTACTTCTTATCCAAAGAAAGAAAGAATAAATTTATATTAACGAGAAGATATAAGCGGTAGAGCTTGACAACGGCTCTATACTCTTATATCTCGACCAAGTGAGAGCAGTGAAGCTCAAAGTTTGGTTTTAATATAAATGAATCTTGTTGCAAATGATGCCTCGCTGGGTTAGAGGTATGAAACTCAAAGTAGAGTTTAGCTAACTTGATTGAATTTAGAGCTAAGAAGCTCAAAGTGCAGTCAAGCTGAGGGCTGCGAGCCAATAGGCTCAATTACCTTTTAATACTTCCATTTCGGAGCTAAGGGAGCTCGCTTAATCAATGTATACCAAGTGGAGTCAAAATTAAACTCTGATTTATTCAATAAATTACAGTCTTTTTATACATTATGAAAATCGCTTACCTAATCAATATCGCAAAAAGTATTTAGAATTTAAAATTAATTTCACACCGATCGATCACCTGAAATCGGTCAATGCACAAACACACAAAGCGTCGAGTAAGCTTTTTCGCTACACTCAAAGTTCACACGGCATTATGCATTGTGTTTATTTGCATGTTTACCTATGAGTTCACTCGCATGGCTAGTATGCTTGAATTGTAATTTCTTCTTTCTCTTAATTTTTTTTTTTTTTTACAATTTTTCTACTGCAGTTTCATTCATGCAGTGAGTGTTTCATTCATAGTAAACCTGCAACACTGTTTTTTTTTGTAATTTAATGCTTTGCTATTGAATATTGCCTTTTTTTGTGCACGCTTTGCTGTGTGCATATATGTATGCTGAGGGTCGCTTAATTTGCGCTCTACATCCTCACCGTAAAAAGAAAAAAAAAAATTTTGTGCATGAGAGAAAAAAAAAATTTTTTTTTTGCCATATTGAGTGAAATAAGCGTTCAACACTAAGTCTTAAAAGTATGTTATATGTAATTATCTTACAATGTCTTGGCATAATTTGTAGTCCCAATGGTTATTTTTCTTTCATTCATACATTCTTTCATACATTTATAGTAATTTATATCCTTATCTAATTAATTGCTGTTTTTCTATCTAATTGGTACTTTGAAATTATTAATTTTAGATATCATATTATGAAAATTACGTTAAATAAAAATTCTTATAGTTACATGTAATCTATGTCGATGAAGAAAAAAAAATATATTATTGAATAGTATGTTTATTGTTTTTACTTGTATATTATGTTATTTTATTCAGCTTTATAGTCTATCTTCTTTAATCTATTTTTGTGTACTTTCTTTACTTTATTATCTATTTCTATATATACATTTACTCCTTTTATATCTTTTATTTTATATGGTCCTTTATATGGACATTCATGCTTTCTTCTATCACCTTTATTTAATAATACATAGCTGCCTATTTCTAAATCTATTACATTTAATATTCTATCAGCTTTTTCTTTTCTATTCACTTTTGCTATGTTTAGAGCATTTTTAGCTTTTTCGTGTGCTGTAGTTAAACGAAATTTAAGTTCATTGGAATAGTCCTCATAATTGTATATGGGGCTGTTGTTATTAAGTTCGCGATTATTGAATAAGTTTGATAGCTTTCCAAAGACTAGTTCGAATGGGGAGTATCCCGTGTCAGAATGAGGTGTTGTATTATAACAGAAGCTATAATATGGAATCCATTCATCCCAGTTGTAATCTGTAGTGAATGATAAGAGATATTCGTACTTCTTTATTCTTTATTGGAATGGCTTCGATATATTTAGTTAAATCACACTGTATAGTTAGTATATATCTATATTCGTTCGATATCTTTAATGGTCCTACAGTGTCTAACGATATGATCTCGAAGCTTGTGGATGGTGTCTCTGTTATCACCATTTTTTCATTTGTATGTCTCAGAATCTTATTTTTAGCACATTTTTCACACTTATTTATATGATTTTTAACCATTCTACTTAGATTTTTCCATACGTATCTTTGTTTAATCTTGTTGATTGTTCTTTTGACACCTGCGTGTCCTCCATGCGGGGAGTTGTGGAATTCTTCAATTATTTCATTCTTAGTTGCTTCATCTTGAATTCTTTTGGGAGGATTATATATCAATATTTTTAATTCTGTTTGCCTATTTTTCTTATTTATCTTGCGCTGCAGCTCATTAAATATTATTTTAAATTTGTCGACCTTTATGTATTGAAATATGATGTCATCTTTCGCTAACGACAGTGACTCTATTTTCATTTTCTTCATTTCAAAGATCAGTGTCTCCAAGATCAAACCTAAGTCATGATATGGATTATTACTGATTTTGATTATCACTCCCATTTTATTTATTATTATTTTTGGCAAACTTTCATTAATTCTATTTCTTGTTTTCCTAGAGCTATTTTGTTTATCAGCATTGTTGCTGTTATTATTACTATTGCATTGCTTTCAAAGCGTAATGCTTTGACCCGTCTTACTTCATTAATTGAGATGCATTCCCATGCAGAAAGGTGATCAGTCTTTACGTTGGTAGGGGATTCATGTTGGGTCGTTTTCCTTTTATTGTTATCTTCATTGTCCTTTTTGGACATTGCTCTAGTTGTTATTTTTATATTTGCAGCACGTATCATCGCTTTAAGGATATTAGAATCTATTTTTATTCTCGATAAAGCATCAGCATTAGCGTTCATTTTGCCTTGCTTATAGATAATCTCGAAATCATAATCAGATAGGTCAAGCCTTATCCTTGTCATTTTGGAAGATGGGTTTCTATGAGTGAAGAGACTAACCAAAGGTCTGTGATCTGTGACCACTATAAATTTTTTACCATATACGTATGGTCTGAAGTAATTGATTGCCCAATGTATTGCTAGGAGTTCTTTTTCAATAATTGGTTTATTGAGTTCATGTTTAGTTAATGTTCTACTAGCGTACGAAATTGGTAGATCTGAGCCAATTTCACCTTGAGATAAAACTGCTCCAAGAGCAAATTGTGAAGCATCTGTGGTTATAATAAACACGGTGTGAAAATGTGTAAATTATTATGAATTGATTAATTTCTTTTAACTTAAAATATATTGAACACTTTTCAAAATTGCTTTGAACAATTGAGCAATTATCTAGGTTCTATTTAGTTGTTTTCCTTTATCTAAAAAAAATGTATCTTATATTGTTAAAAAAACTGCGCGATCTTGGCGTTAACAAATTGCTATCCACTCATGTCTCTTTTAAAAGTAGATCCATTTGGGTCAAGAAGATAAATGTAAGGCTTTCATACACACGAAGACACGCTGCATAAATCACAATATCCTTGATTCCCAGAAGAGGTTCTATAACAGGATATCTACCAACGGAGAACATCAATTTTATGCCCAAATATATCACTATCTACATGTATACATTAGGGTTTCCTATTATCCGACATTAATGACTATCCGGATATCGAATACTGAAAACTCAAAATATCCGGATAATCCGGATATCCGGATAACAAAAAACAAAATAAATAAATAGCTTGTATCCAATATTTCATGGTGTTTTATAATTTTTTTATGCAAATATTTTAATTATGTACATTAATAATTAATAAATAGTAAAAAAACATTATATGACTTAAATTTTTTTGTTTTTAAAAAAGAATATCTTAAAAAGTTATTGCATTGAAAATTTCAAAATTGTAATTGATTGAAACTGTAAATGCTGGCTTTATTGTAAGAAATGCATCTTTTTTTGCGTTGCTCTGCTCATCAACATACATAGGTAATTGAAGAAACTGCCACTTCCAGTTATCGCTGCAGACTGATAATGTAATGGGAACACCTTTTGAATTATAATCAAAATATTTATGGAATGTGGTATATTGACTGCTTCTAAGAAGATTTACTTTTATAAGCATTTTATCTCGACGTTCATCCATTCGTTTTTTGTTCTGTTTCGATAAAAATTAACCTAAGTTCGTTCTAAACTCGTCTAAGCTTTCAAATAGAAATTTATAAGCACATTCAGCGATCAAATGTGTTGCTGAATTTTTATTTAATTGGTTTAAAAATTAAATTAAATGGTTAAAAATTAAATGTCGCATCGTTGACTGCTGGCTTACTCGTTGGTTACGTCAACAAGTCGAGCCATCGTCGATTTTATATAGATAATCACGTCATATATGGATAACGCCATACGGGTAACAAAAACCTCCTACACCGGAATCTGAAGACATCTATTTACTGCATAATCAATGTATATACTACTGTATTGATCTTTTTACCACTTCTGTTGATTCTACTTCTTATCCAAAGAAAGAAAGAATAAATTTATATTAACGAGAAGATATAAGCGGTAGAGCTTGACAACGGCTCTATACTCTTATATCTCGACCAAGTGAGAGCAGTGAAGCTCAAAGTTTGGTTTTAATATAAATGAATCTTGTTGCAAATGATGCCTCGCTGGGTTAGAGGTATGAAACTCAAAGTAGAGTTTAGCTAACTTGATTGAATTTAGAGCTAAGAAGCTCAAAGTGCAGTCAAGCTGAGGGCTGCGAGCCAATAGGCTCAATTACCTTTTAATACTTCCATTTCGGAGCTAAGGGAGCTCGCTTAATCAATGTATACCAAGTGGAGTCAAAATTAAACTCTGATTTATTCAATAAATTACAGTCTTTTTATACATTATGAAAATCGCTTACCTAATCAATATCGCAAAAAGTATTTAGAATTTAAAATTAATTTCACACCGATCGATCACCTGAAATCGGTCAATGCACAAACACACAAAGCGTCGAGTAAGCTTTTTCGCTACACTCAAAGTTCACACGGCATTATGCATTGTGTTTATTTGCATGTTTACCTATGAGTTCACTCGCATGGCTAGTATGCTTGAATTGTAATTTCTTCTATCTCTTAATTTTTTTTTTTTTTTACAATTTTTCTACTGCAGTTTCATTCATGCAGTGAGTGTTTCATTCATAGTAAACCTGCAACACTGTTTTTTTTTGTAATTTAATGCTTTGCTATTGAATATTGCCTTTTTTTGTGCACGCTTTGCTGTGTGCATATATGTATGCTGAGGGTCGCTTAATTTGCGCTCTACATCCTCACCGTAAAAAAGAAAAAAAAAATTTTGTGCATGAGAGAAAAAAAAATTTTTTTTTTGCCATATTGAGTGAAATAAGCGTTCAACACTAAGTCTTAAAAGTATGTTATATGTAATTATCTTACAATGTCTTGGCATAATTTGTAGTCCCAATGGTTATTTTTCTTTCATTCATACATTCTTTCATACATTTATAGTAATTTATATCCTTATCTAATTAATTGCTGTTTTTCTATCTAATTGGTACTTTGAAATTATTAATTTTAGATATCATATTATGAAAATTACGTTAAATAAAAATTCTTATAGTTACATGTAATCTATGTCGATGAAGAAAAAAAAATATATTATTGAATAGTATGTTTATTGTTTTTACTTGTATATTATGTTATTTTATTCAGCTTTATAGTCTATCTTCTTTAATCTATTTTTGTGTACTTTCTTTACTTTATTATCTATTTCTATATATACATTTACTCCTTTTATATCTTTTATTTTATATGGTCCTTTATATGGACATTCATGCTTTCTTCTATCACCTTTATTTAATAATACATAGCTGCCTATTTCTAAATCTATTACATTTAATATTCTATCAGCTTTTTCTTTTCTATTCACTTTTGCTATGTTTAGAGCATTTTTAGCTTTTTCGTGTGCTGTAGTTAAACGAAATTTAAGTTCATTGGAATAGTCCTCATAATTGTATATGGGGCTGTTGTTATTAAGTTCGCGATTATTGAATAAGTTTGATAGCTTTCCAAAGACTAGTTCGAATGGGGAGTATCCCGTGTCAGAATGAGGTGTTGTATTATAACAGAAGCTATAATATGGAATCCATTCATCCCAGTTGTAATCTGTAGTGAATGATAAGAGATATTCGTACTTCTTTATTCTTTATTGGAATGGCTTCGATATATTTAGTTAAATCACACTGTATAGTTAGTATATATCTATATTCGTTCGATATCTTTAATGGTCCTACAGTGTCTAACGATATGATCTCGAAGCTTGTGGATGGTGTCTCTGTTATCACCATTTTTTCATTTGTATGTCTCAGAATCTTATTTTTAGCACATTTTTCACACTTATTTATATGATTTTTAACCATTCTACTTAGATTTTTCCATACGTATCTTTGTTTAATCTTGTTGATTGTTCTTTTGACACCTGCGTGTCCTCCATGCGGGGAGTTGTGGAATTCTTCAATTATTTCATTCTTAGTTGCTTCATCTTGAATTCTTTTGGGAGGATTATATATCAATATTTTTAATTCTGTTTGCCTATTTTTCTTATTTATCTTGCGCTGCAGCTCATTAAATATTATTTTAAATTTGTCGACCTTTATGTATTGAAATATGATGTCATCTTTCGCTAACGACAGTGACTCTATTTTCATTTTCTTCATTTCAAAGATCAGTGTCTCCAAGATCAAACCTAAGTCATGATATGGATTATTACTGATTTTGATTATCACTCCCATTTTATTTATTATTATTTTTGGCAAACTTTCATTAATTCTATTTCTTGTTTTCCTAGAGCTATTTTGTTTATCAGCATTGTTGCTGTTATTATTACTATTGCTTTCAAAGCGTAATGCTTTGACCCGTCTTACTTCATTAATTGAGATGCATTCCCATGCAGAAAGGTGATCAGTCTTTACGTTGGTACGGGATTCATGTTGGGTCGTTTTCCTTTTATTGTTATCTTCATTGTCCTTTTTGGACATTGCTCTAGTTGTTATTTTTATATTTGCAGCACGTATCATCGCTTTAAGGATATTAGAATCTATTTTTATTCTCGATAAAGCATCAGCATTAGCGTTCATTTTGCCTTGCTTATAGATAATCTCGAAATCATAATCAGATAGGTCAAGCCTTATCCTTGTCATTTGGAAGATGGGTTTCTATGAGTGAAGAGACTAACCAAAGGTCTGTGATCTGTGACCACTATAAATTTTTTACCATATACGTATGGTCTGAAGTAATTGATTGCCCAATGTATTGCTAGGAGTTCTTTTTCAATAATTGGTTTATTGAGTTCATGTTTAGTTAATGTTCTACTAGCGTACGAAATTGGTAGATCTGAGCCAATTTCACCTTGAGATAAAACTGCTCCAAGAGCAAATTGTGAAGCATCTGTGGTTATAATAACACGGTGTGAAAATGTGTAAATTATTATGAATTGATTAATTTCTTTTAACTTAAAATATATTGAACACTTTCAAAATTGCTTTGAACAATTGAGCAATTATCTAGGTTCTATTTAGTTGTTTTCCTTTATCTAAAAAAAATGTATCTTATATTGTTAAAAAAACTGCGCGATCTTGGCGTTAACAAATTGCTATCCACTCATGTCTCTTTTAAAAGTAGATCCATTTGGGTCAAGAAGATAAATGTAAGGCTTTCATACACACGAAGACACGCTGCATAAATCACAATATCCTTGATTCCCAGAAGAGGTTCTATAACAGGATATCTACCAACGGAGAACATCAATTTTATGCCAAATATATCACTATCTACATGTATACATTAGGGTTTCCTATTATCCGACATTAATGACTATCCGGATATCGAATACTGAAAACTCAAAATATCCGGATAATCCGGATATCCGGATAACAAAAAACAAAATAAATAAATAGCTTGTATCCAATATTTCATGGTGTTTTATAATTTTTTTATGCAAATATTTTAATTATGTACATTAATAATTAATAAATAGTAAAAAAAACATTATATGACTTAAATTTTTTTGTTTTTAAAAAAGAATATCTTAAAAAGTTATTGCATTGAAAATTTCAAAATTGTAATTGATTGAAACTGTAAATGCTGGCTTTATTGTAAGAAATGCATCTTTTTTTGCGTTGCTCTGCTCATCAACATACATAGGTAATTGAAGAAACTGCCACTTCCAGTTATCGCTGCAGACTGATAATGTAATGGGAACACCTTTTGAATTATAATCAAAATATTTATGGAATGTGGTATATTGACTGCTTCTAAGAAGATTTACTTTTATAAGCATTTTATCTCGACGTTCATCCATTCGTTTTTTGTTCTGTTTCGATAAAAATTAACCTAAGTTCGTTCTAAACTCGTCTAAGCTTTCAAATAGAAATTTATAAGCACATTCAGCGATCAAATGTGTTGCTGAATTTTATTTAATTGGTTTAAAAATTAAATTAAATGGTTAAAAATTAAATGTCGCATCGTTGACTGCTGGCTTACTCGTTGGTTACGTCAACAAGTCGAGCCATCGTCGATTTTATATAGATAATCACGTCATATATGGATAACGCCATACGGGTAACAAAAACCTCCTACACCGGAATCTGAAGACATCTATTACTGCATAATCAATGTATATACTACTGTATTGATCTTTTTACCACTTCTGTTGATTCTACTTCTTATCCAAAGAAAGAAAGAATAAATTTATATTAACGAGAAGATATAAGCGGTAGAGCTTGACAACGGCTCTATACTCTTATATCTCGACCAAGTGAGAGCAGTGAAGCTCAAAGTTTGGTTTTAATATAAATGAATCTTGTTGCAAATGATGCCTCGCTGGGTTAGAGGTATGAAACTCAAAGTAGAGTTTAGCTAACTTGATTGAATTTAGAGCTAAGAAGCTCAAAGTGCAGTCAAGCTGAGGGCTGCGAGCCAATAGGCTCAATTACCTTTTAATACTTCCATTTCGGAGCTAAGGGAGCTCGCTTAATCAATGTATACCAAGTGGAGTCAAAATTAAACTCTGATTTATTCAATAAATTACAGTCTTTTTATACATTATGAAAATCGCTTACCTAATCAATATCGCAAAAAGTATTTAGAATTTAAAATTAATTTCACACCGATCGATCACCTGAAATCGGTCAATGCACAAACACACAAAGCGTCGAGTAAGCTTTTTCGCTACACTCAAAGTTCACACGGCATTATGCATTGTGTTTATTTGCATGTTTACCTATGAGTTCACTCGCATGGCTAGTATGCTTGAATTGTAATTTCTTCTTTCTCTTAATTTTTTTTTTTTTTACAATTTTTCTACTGCAGTTTCATTCATGCAGTGAGTGTTTCATTCATAGTAAACCTGCAACACTGTTTTTTTTTGTAATTTAATGCTTTGCTATTGAATATTGCCTTTTTTGTGCACGCTTTGCTGTGTGCATATATGTATGCTGAGGGTCGCTTAATTTGCGCTCTACATCCTCACCGTAAAAAGAAAAAAAAAAATTTTGTGCATGAGAGAAAAAAAAAAATTTTTTTTTTGCCATATTGAGTGAAATAAGCGTTCAACACTAAGTCTTAAAAGTATGTTATATGTAATTATCTTACAATGTCTTGGCATAATTTGTAGTCCCAATGGTTATTTTTCTTTCATTCATACATTCTTTCATACATTTATAGTAATTTATATCCTTATCTAATTAATTGCTGTTTTTCTATCTAATTGGTACTTTGAAATTATTAATTTTAGATATCATATTATGAAAATTACGTTAAATAAAAATTCTTATAGTTACATGTAATCTATGTCGATGAAGAAAAAAAATATATTATTGAATAGTATGTTTATTGTTTTTACTTGTATATTATGTTATTTTATTCAGCTTTATAGTCTATCTTCTTTAATCTATTTTTGTGTACTTTCTTTACTTTATTATCTATTTCTATATATACATTTACTCCTTTTATATCTTTTATTTTATATGGTCCTTTATATGGACATTCATGCTTTCTTCTATCACCTTTATTTAATAATACATAGCTGCCTATTTCTAAATCTATTACATTTAATATTCTATCAGCTTTTTCTTTTCTATTCACTTTTGCTATGTTTAGAGCATTTTTAGCTTTTTCGTGTGCTGTAGTTAAACGAAATTTAAGTTCATTGGAATAGTCCTCATAATTGTATATGGGGCTGTTGTTATTAAGTTCGCGATTATTGAATAAGTTTGATAGCTTTCCAAAGACTAGTTCGAATGGGGAGTATCCCGTGTCAGAATGAGGTGTTGTATTATACAGAAGCTATAATATGGAATCCATTCATCCAGTTGTAATCTGTAGTGAATGATAAGAGATATTCGTACTTCTTTATTCTTTATTGGAATGGCTTCGATATATTTAGTTAAATCACACTGTATAGTTAGTATATATCTATATTCGTTCGATATCTTTAATGGTCCTACAGTGTCTAACGATATGATCTCGAAGCTTGTGGATGGTGTCTCTGTTATCACCATTTTTTCATTTGTATGTCTCAGAATCTTATTTTTAGCACATTTTTCACACTTATTTATATGATTTTTAACCATTCTACTTAGATTTTTCCATACGTATCTTTGTTTAATCTTGTTGATTGTTCTTTTGACACCTGCGTGTCCTCCATGCGGGAGTTGTGGAATTCTTCAATTATTTCATTCTTAGTTGCTTCATCTTGAATTCTTTTGGGATGATTATATATCAATATTTTTAATTCTGTTTGCCTATTTTTCTTATTTATCTTGCGCTGCAGCTCATTAAATATTATTTTAAATTTGTCGACCTTTATGTATTGAAATATGATGTCATCTTTCGCTAACGACAGTGACTCTATTTTCATTTTCTTCATTTCAAAGATCAGTGTCTCCAGATCAAACCTAAGTCA
Organism: Dioctria linearis; assembly: GCA_963930735.1. Lineage (NCBI taxonomy): Eukaryota > Metazoa > Arthropoda > Insecta > Diptera > Asilidae > Dioctria > Dioctria linearis. The sequence continues at coordinate 216,916,378 of OZ005742.1, read as the reverse complement.
TGATATGGATTATTACTGATTTTGATTATCACTCCCATTTTATTTATTATTATTTTGGCAAACTTTCATTAATTCTATTTCTTGTTTTCCTAGAGCTATTTTGTTTATCAGCATTGTTGCTGTTATTATTACTATTGCTTTCAAAGCGTAATGCTTTGACCCGTCTTACTTCATTAATTGAGATGCATTCCCATGCAGAAAGGTGATCAGTCTTTACGTTGGTAGGGGATTCATGTTGGGTCGTTTTCCTTTTATTGTTATCTTCATTGTCCTTTTTGGACATTGCTCTAGTTGTTATTTTTATATTTGCAGCACGTATCATCGCTTTAAGGATATTAGAATCTATTTTTATTCTCGATAAAGCATCAGCATTAGCGTTCATTTTGCCTTGCTTATAGATAATCTCGAAATCATAATCAGATAGGTCAAGCCTTATCCTTGTCATTTTGGAAGATGGGTTTCTATGAGTGAAGAGACTAACCAAAGGTCTGTGATCTGTGACCACTATAAATTTTTTACCATATACGTATGGTCTGAAGTAATTGATTGCCCAATGTATTGCTAGGAGTTCTTTTTCAATAATTGGTTTATTGAGTTCATGTTTAGTTAATGTTCTACTAGCGTACGAAATTGGTAGATCTGAGCCAATTTCACCTTGAGATAAAACTGCTCCAAGAGCAAATTGTGAAGCATCTGTGGTTATAATAAACTTTTCATTAAAATTTGGATATTTTAAGATTGGTGCATTTACCAATTTACATTTAAGTGCCGAGAATGCTTCTTGGCATTCATTTGTCCAAATGAATGGTGTATTCTTTTTGGATAGCGAATTTATTGGGTTTGCCATATGCGCAAAGTTTGGAATAAATCTTCTGTAGTAATTACAGAAAGCAATAAATCTTTTAGCATCGTCCGCATTTGCAGGGGTTGGGTAATTTAATACTGTATCAAATTTTTTGGGATCTGTCCTGACACCTTTTTCTGTTATTAAATGTCCTAAATAAGTAACTTCTGTTTGCAAAAATTTACATTTTTGCGGATTTAATTTTAGGTTATACTTTCTTAATCTGTTAAAAGTTTTTATCAGATTTTGGTTATGATGTTTTAGACTACATCCGAAAATTATGATATCATCCACATAGAGGAATGCTTCTGAATCTAATCCAGCTAAAGCTATGAAAGCATTCGCTGAAAACTATTAGTGGAAATTTTTAAGCCAAAAGGTAATCTTTTGAATTGATAATGTCCCTTGTTACTAGAAAATGCTGTTAATGGTCTTGATTTCTTTTCTAATTCTATCTGATGAAAAGAACTTGTGAGGTCTAGCGTGGAAAGTATTTAGCTCTTCCGAGTTTATCTAATACGTCTTCAAGTCTTGTCAATGGAAATTTATCATCTAGAATTTTCTTGTTTAATTGTCTGAAATCGACAACAAGACGCCATTTTTTAGTATCACTATCGGATTTCTTTGGGACGATCAGCAGTGGTGAATTATATGGACTAACTGATGGTTCTACTATATCTTCATTAATGAGACTCTCGATCTGATTGTTTATCTCTTCAATTTGGGTTTGGGGAAGCCTATAGTTTTTTATATAAACTGGCATTTTATCTATAGTGGAGATTTTTTGGTTATAAAAGTTATTTACCGTTAGTTTATCACCTGGTAAATAGAAGATGTCTAAAAATTTTTTACAAATGTCTAAAATGGAGGTAGTTGCATATTAATCTATATTTTCAATTTTTAATTCTTTTAGAAGTTTACTGTATCTATTTTTATTTTCTTGCGTGGTTATGGCATTGAAAATGTGATAATTTTGCAGTGGTTCTGTTTTAGGTTTGAAATTATATAACGTTACTTCCTTGTCTAGAGTATTCAGAATTTTGACATGAGCGATACCTTTTGCGGGTATGATGGAATTTGCTATATAAATTCCCTCTTGAATTTCTTCATTCAAAACTACGCTATCTTCAGTAATGTCAGTTTTTATTACTTGTATTATTTCAGATCTAGCAGGAATTTTTGTCTCTTTCAGATTTGGTAATTTCGTATACATTGGTAAAGTGTATTTTGAATCATTAAAAAAAATTGAAATAGTAAAATTGTAGTAGTTTATCTTACAGGAATTTTTTATGAGAAAGTCTCTTCCTAGTATTCCATTGGTCATTATAGGAAATGTTTCATCTACAATGTGGAATTCTTGTGGGATATTCTGATTATCTATCTTTATACTTGCTGTTAAAGTTCCTAAGGAACTGGATTCTGATTGCGTGATACCTTTGATTTTGCATTTATTATGCTCTTGAATTCCATCTCTCGGTTTCAACTCATTTATCTTTAAAATTGATATGTCGGCTCCTGTGTCAATAAGAGAGGTTTTATTGCCGAATGATACATTTGTGGATAGTGATACGTAGTTGGTTAAAAATTTGTTTATATTGTATATTTTTAATGTGTGTCACCCGATTCCGCTTCGGGGCTTTGCCCGTTTCCCGATTGAGCTACTTGTATTCTTCTGTATGTAGTGCTATTGTTTCTACGGTTATCATACCTGAGAAAGCTGTTGTTATTTTGTCGGTTATTATTATGATTTCTGTGCGACGATTGATTGTTATATTTATGAGGTTTGTTGCGATAATTGTGTCTTGAAAAGTTATTGTTATTATTGGAATGTCTGAATGGCTTTCGAGCATTGTACTTATTGTATTGATATACCTTTGCTTCTTGCCTCGGTGTTTCAATTTCTGCTGCTATTTGTATTGCTTCGTTTAGCGTTTTAGGTCTTGCAGCAAAGACCGTTGCCCTTACATGTTCTTGTAGGCCATTTTTGAAGGCGTCTAGTGCTAGTTGCTCGTTCAATTTTACTATTACTGATCTGCTAGATTCACCTTGTTCTGTTATTTGTAAGGTGTTTAATTGTGTGATTAAGTCTTCAATTTTCGCTGGAAAATCTGTTACATTTTTGGTGGCCTGAGTTACCTTTGTTAGTTCAGTGTGAATGCTGAGTGGTGTTTTGTTTGTTTTATATATATCTCTTAAATTTTTTTGAAATGAATCGAAATTGGTGGGGGTTGGTAAAGTACCTAGTTTGTTTTTTACTATTGATGTGAGACGAGTTTTCAAAACAAAGTCTAGTAGTCTTTTCTTTTGTGCTTCCTCTGATAAATCATCATGTAGAAATTGCACTAGACTTAGAAAATTGTCCAAGTTCTTACGATCTCCAGAAAATTCTGGTATTATTTTTGCCGCAGTAGCTATGTCGAAGTTTGGCATTTTGCGGTTTTTAGTTGAAGTTTCGTTATCCAATACAGATTTGGTTTTATCTTTTAAGATCACAATTACGCTGTCGTATAGCTTGTCAAAACTTTCCTTATGTTCAATTGCTTGTTCTTCACTTATTTTCAGTATTTCTCTATATTTTTTATTGAAGTTTTGCTTTATGTCTTCAACCTCAGCGGATTTGTTTAGAATGTAGGTGGACGTATATTCTCTGTTCTGAGTCTTCTTGAAGTTGTCCAAAATATCTTTTAATTTCGCTGTTAAGTCTTTCACGTGCATATTTTGTGTTTAAACGTTTGCGACTGCTACTTGTTTCTTTACTTGCTTGACAAGTAACTTCTTGATTCTCCAGATTATTAGTATGATTAAGGCAATGATTGCCAGTACTAAGAGAATCAATTCTAAATCTGATAGATTCCGATTGCTTGGTGTTATATTATTCGGTGAGGAACCTGCATTATTGTTTATTAGTATTTCCTCTGTTTGCATTTTTGAAGCCTTCTTGCCCATGATGGTATATATATATTTTTGTTGACTGACCTAGGAATCAATTCACCAAATGGGAACTATGAATTTAAAAGACACAATTGAAAGCGAAATGCGAATTGAAAAGAAAAAGTTTTACAGTAAGTATAATAATTTTTATTGTTGTTTTTGTTTTTTGCTAAAACTCTTAGCCTTTCTATACATATTTCTTCCATTATTGAGTTCTTTGATTTTTTTTAAAATTGGATTACGCTGCTCTCCAGTCGCTATTACAAGCAGTCGATGGTACTCCTTAATTTCCGCTCTTATTTTTACTTCAAAACCGGCTCTGGTTTCCTGTTTTTTTTTGTTGAATTTCTTCGTGTTGCACTGCTTTCTTATATTTCTGGCGATATTCTTCCAGAGTTATTGGTCGCGGTCCCGCTGTTGGCTCTTTCAGTGCTTCTTCCAAAGACTTCTTCCTTCCACGGGTTTAGTAGTTCATCAGTTCGGTGTTGATCAGAAGATTTCCTGTTCGGTAGGGCAGGGTTGCCATGTAATGATCTTTTTACCACTTCTGTTGATTCTACTTCTTATCCAAAGAAAGAAAGAGTAAATTTATATTAACGAGGAGATATAAGCGGTAGAGCTTGACAACGGCTCTATACTCTTATATCTCGACCAAGTGAGAGCAGTGAAGCTCAAAGTTTGGTTTTAATATAAATGAATCTTGTTGCAAATGATGCCTCGCTGGGTTAGAGGTATGAAACTCAAAGTAGAGTTTAGCTAACTTGATTGAATTTAGAGCTAAGAAGCTCAAAGTGCAGTCAAGCTGAGGGCTGCGAGCCAATAGGCTCAATTACCTTTTAATACTTCCATTTCGGAGCTAAGGGAGCTCGCTTAATCAATGTATACCAAGTGGAGTCAAAATTAAACTCTGATTTATTCAATAAATTACAGTCTTTTTATACATTATGAAAATCGCTTACCTAATCAATATCGCAAAAAGTATTTAGAATTTAAAATTAATTTCACACCGATCGATCACCTGAAATCGGTCAATGCACAAACACACAAAGCGTCGAGTAAGCTTTTTCGCTACACTCAAAGTTCACACGGCATTATGCATTGTGTTTATTTGCATGTTTACCTATGAGTTCACTCGCATGGCTAGTATGCTTGAATTGTAATTTCTTCTTTCTCTTAATTTTTTGTTTTTTTTACAATTTTTCTACTGCAGTTTCATTCATGCAGTGAGTGTTTCATTCATAGTAAACCTGCAACACTGTTTTTTTTTGTAATTTAATGCTTTGCTATTGAATATAGCCTTTTTTTGTGCACGCTTTGCTGTGTGCATATATGTATGCTGAGGGTCGCTTAACTTGCGCTCGACACTACCTTCTTGGGCAATTAACTCAATATCTTATTTATAAATATATTTAATTTTTAACCACACTGTTATCATGTAATTTCAGTGCTTAGTAAAATGAAATGAAATCTATTGGGTATACTAAGTTTGTCCTTCCGTTTGTAACAAGAAATAGTTATGGTAGAGCAAAATGGAATGAACACCCATGTATAATATTAAGAGTTTTTTTTGATTTTTGCATGTATGTATGTCCGTCTGTCTATCTATCTGTGTGTCCGCACGTTAACTCGAGAACGCATGTACTTAGAGAACTGAAATTTTGCACATGACCTTTTTTTAAAAAACAAAAAAGTAAGTTCAAGTTCGAAAATGGGACAAATCGCATACAAAACTTTCGTTTTTCACTACATATTTGGACATTGCTTTAGAGAGCATCAGCGTAGAGAGCTGAAATTATCTACGCGACGTTTTCATAAAAATATTTAAAATAATTTCATAAATGAGCTAAATTGGGACATATAAAAATTTCGATGTTTTACGTAGGTATTCTGTCAAATCAGTCAGTCCTAGACGTTTTTTGTGTGCTCAAAAGTTCTTCAGAATATGAAATGAAAGTTATACTAATTTTTACTGTCCGACGAACCGTTCTAGAAATATCTGCGAAAAACCACTTAGAAAATCAAACTTACACAGATGGATGATATATTACATATGTAGACCCAGTTTAGACAGGAAAGTCTCAGTATGCTGCCTCTGCCGGACGAAATCTGTAGGTTGGGTGATGCTTCATTCCTGCCCCCAACCATCATATTACCGAGAAATTTTCGTGATGCAGAGACAGCTTATTGACCCGTCTTAACCAGGTCATAAGGGCATTCATCTAGGGTATCATAAGAATAAATCTTGGACCAATTCTAGCTTTCTTACTTGTTTTATTTAAAATTTCGATAAAAGAACATCCACAAGACAACTTACTTGTTTATTCAAAGAAACTTTAATAAATAAATAATAATAATAAATAAAACTGCCACTTGAGAAAGTAATTGTATAATCTTTTGAATAGCTGAACAGTTAGAAAGAAAACAGTATTTTCCTGAAAAAAAAAATATCAAAAATATCCGGATTATCGGATAATTAAGGAAAAATATCCGGATTACCGAATAGTCAAAATGGGTCGGATAATCCGGATAATTTGATATCCGGATATCCAGATTGGAAACCCTAGTATATATATTTACATATGTAGGTATATGTCACTATAGAATTAACACAACAAACATTGTTCCCTGCTGTCTCTTTTCAGATTTATAGAAAAAATATATATATTCTTTAGCTTATCTGGTAATTGCGTATTATTTATTATTTTTGTTTTTATTATTGATGGAGTTTTATGGTGTTACTATTTTGATATAAGCACTGACATGTTTAACATAGGACGCTGTCACTACTTAAATTGCTTATATGATTATGGCATCACTTTTCTAAAGTTTTCCCTTTTTGGTTTAAGCACTTTGTAAGTTTGTTACAAATTCCACCATAGTTCAGTAGATTTTCAAAGCAAGGACCATAGTTGACCTTTACTTTTCTAACTGGGTGTCCAGCCTTGTAAGTAAAATCGAGGCAAAAATGTGCCTAGAGCTATGCAATTTGTTGATGTCGTATCCTGGAAATGTGATTAATTGGATGCTTTAAAACAACGTAAAAACTCATTTCCAATTGAGTCCCGTATACTAATTTGAGCAAAAACAAAATTTTAAAGTTTCCTACAAATCCTGTAACATTAACTCCATAAAACTTTGCAACTAGTGCTGGTTTCCCCCAAACATTAAACAACTTTTTACCCTATTCTTACCTCGGTATGCAATTACGGTTTAAGGGCTTGCATTGCGATTTCACTTTTGTACTTTCTTATGATGGTCAACCTTAGCTAAATATTTGCCTCCATTTATTTTTGTGAAAATTTCTTCTACCCGCAGTAGTTATAAGGTAATTATATTTTTCGAAGGCCGCATGATGCTTGTGGCTTTATAATCGGTCCATAATCTTTCTTCAAAATTAAATTCAAACCAAACTATTTAAGTCCATTTCAACAATCTTCACAATCTCTGAATTTTAGAAGTGTACCTTTAAAATAAAAACAAATTAAGCAAAATCCTTTTCATTCTGCTACAAGTAGTTCCATCTCAATCTCATATAGAAACACGCATACATATAATCCTACTTTTATCACCACCAGAAATGTCACCACTAAGAGTTCTAATACTTGCGCTTTTCTACCATATTCTGGGTTATACTTTGATTAAAGGGTAGAAACCACAAATATTTTCAAATATATTCGTACATATTAAGACGTTATCTTTGTTGGACTTGTTGGTTCACAGACTGTATAGATGGTCGAAAAGTTTTATACTCATGGAAGCCATACATACATAATGTAATGAAGTTGAGTCTTTTGATATCATATTGAAATGAAATGAAAAATGATAGTCCATGTCGAGAGAATCGATGAACTGTAAGCAAGGGGTTATTAGTAAAGTACGTCGTTTAGTAGGCACCAGTTAATAGACGAACGAGCATACAAATTGCGATATAATATTTTTGTCTTACTATCATTTTATATTTCTCTGCGTTACAAACACTTGAAAAAATCTGGGTTGTAATTTTTGTAAAAGGAAAGCAAAGAAAGAAAATTTATTTCAAATTTTATACATATTACTGTGTTTTATTAAAAAAAAACTTATTCAAAATTCAAAAAATTATGGGAGAACCGCGATGCCACGCCATAAGTATGTTTCCTTTACCACTTACCATACATTTCCTTACTGTCCTCATAAGTTCTGTTCAACGTTCCACGAGGGCTTTATTTCCTCGGCAAAATTGCCTTCGGGGACGTATGAATACAATAAAAATGAAAGGAAGACCAGTTCACAAACCAAATTTAACCTTCGCAATTCGTATACCCGAATGAAAAAGAAAATATTACCTACTAGGACTCCTGATTCGTCACGCTCTTAATTGTTATTTTATATCCTATATGATGAAATCATAGGGTATACTAACTTTGTCGTTCCGTTTGTAACGCACAGTAATAGTGCTAGTGCTAAGCACTTAGAGTGCTGAAACTTTACATACGGGCTTTAAAAAAAAAGTAAAATT